>AYEL01076852.1:0-13972 GCA_000484575.1 Olivierus martensii
TAAGCGTAAACGTATAAGCGTATAAGTAGTACACAACAAAATGAGAGTATCAGTATTTAGTCTTTATTCTCCGGATTCTCTAGGTACTCTGACCCAGTTTGTTGGAAGTGTACACAAGATAATAAAACATTTAAGTTAGTGCGTGTGTTTCCACTTAAGCGTCGAGATAGCACCCTCGTCGCGGTAGAAGTTGACTCCAGATGTCAATCCCTGACAACATTTTTATTGTTTTATAGTGGCCAATCATTTTTTTGGGAAATTACGGCTGAGCTTATTTTATTGCACTGCATGTGATATTGGGTGTAGTATGTCAACAAAGCATCTGCAGGCCAATTAAAATAAAGTAGAAAATACTATAGCTTTTTTTGTAGGAGAGGTTGGGTTTGGATATAAATTCAAAAATTTATAAAAAACTAGCTGTAATACCCGGCATTGCTGAGTTTTCCTTTATAAATCACATATTAAAAATAATTATTGAAAAATAATCATCAACATGCAATATATCATATATATAATCATACAATAAACAATGCTCCAAATCAATATATCGTATATATATAATCATACAATAAACAATGCTTCAAATTCAATATCATTTTTCTTGGTATTGTTTGTTTTTATTTTATCAATATATCGTATATATATAATCATACAATAAACAATGCTTCAAATTCAATATCATTTTTCTTGGTATTGTTTGTTTTTATTTTTTAAAAATGAAATGAATAAATTAGAAAATTTGTTCATCTATGAAAACACTTGTATTAAATATATAGATATATTTTTTATTATACAACAAACAAACACACATTAAACATCCGTTTTGCAATAAAAAGTGAAGCATGTGGTTGATCCTTTGTTGCATATTACAGTGATCTCAAACTCGCGGCCTGCATCCGCATCCAGCTCGCCAAGCAATTTTTGTATGGCCCCAAGATATTTTAGCTATTTGTTTAAATACATATTAGTCAGAAAATTGTATAAATATATATAGAAATATCTTTTATTATACAACAAACAAACACACATTAAACATCCGTTTTGCAATAAAAAGTGAAGCATGTGGTTGATCCTTTGTTGCATATTACAGTGATCTCAAACTCGCGGCCTGCATCCGCATCCAGCCCGCCAAGCAATTTTTGTATGGCCCCAAGATATTTTAGCTATTTGTTTAAATACATATTAGTCAGAAAATTGTTAAAATTTAATGTTAATAAAATAATAATCTAAAGTTTTAAATCATACTGTACTCAATCTACACTGTGCTATCAATAACTATTGTATCAGTAAAATATTTTCCTTTCACTGTATTTTTGTTTAAAAATATTCGGCCTTCGTTTCCTTTTGAACTGTGCATTTCGTCCACTCGCAATTTGAATTTGAGACTACTAGCATACATACTGTACTCAATCTACACTGTGCTATCAATAACTATTGTATCAGTAAAATATTTTCCTTTCACTGTATTTTTGTTTAAAAATATTCGGCCTTTGTTTCCTTTTGAACTGTGCATTTCGTCCACTCGCAATTTGAATTTGAGACTACTAGCATAGTACAAAAGGCCATGCATACGTGCAGAAAACCAGCACTTGTTTAACATGTGCTTGGCTTTTTGTTTCATTTACCCAAGAATTAAATTATTTTGCCCATGTTAAAAATGGGTGTGGCCATTCAGAAAATGCTGGACACTGATTTTTTATGCAAATGTGTGGACAATATTTTAATTTTTATATATAATTTATATTATTATAATGCTCGGTTGAAATATATATGTCATGACCATGATGTGGCATAAGAATAGATTTGGCAATAAAATGGAAATTTTCTATATGTTACGTATATTATTTCTTTGTGTTCTATTTTAAGTATTATTTATTTATTAGCTAGAGAGAATCTATAAATTATGTCACACTTTAGGAGTAGGGTATAGATTTGAGACATTAAATGATGTAAGGGGAAAGAATTCTATAAATTATGACTGCAAAGTCGCGGATTAGAATGAATGCAATATTTCCAATTATAAGCTAAACCTAACGGCTAGCAACTCTGCAAATTTGACTAACAATGTTTTAGTTATAAAACATTGAAATTGTTAGAGAAATAAAGACTAATGTAATATGTGGAAATATGTTTGTTATAAAACAGGTCTGGCCAATCCAAATTGTGTAGAAATACGTTTGTTATAAAACAGGTCTGGCCAATCCAAATTGTTTCTCCGATCAGCTGGGAGAAAAATGTTATAATGATTACGCATAGTGTTATGAAAAATTTTGAAGGGGGAGAGACTCAGAATACGTTTGAAATAATGCAACAAGAATTAATTTCATTTAAAATTGCAACAAATAAAAGTTTGTATATATTACTGCTTTTTGTGTGATTTTAAATATTACTTATTATATTATTACGTAATATAGGATAAAATAATAGGAGTATGACATGATGAATAGTTATACAGTCAGACCTTGTTATATGGTCACTTCAGTGGACTTGGAAAAACTGACATTATATCCGGGGATAAGAAAAAATTAAGGCAATGGAATTTTATTTACAGTGAAATACGGTTAAGACAATACAATTGGAATTGCGAGGCCTCTTGCCCTCCCTCTGGCCACTGCACATATTATTCACTAATGAAAGTACCTGTTTAATGGGGACTTTAGATACAGAAAGACAGAAGCAAAACATCCATGATAAACCTTATATTGCTTCTATTAATCAAACTAGTTAAACATCTATAAAAAAGCACTTTTTACAGTGTAGAACAATTTATTAAAACTTAGCAAATGTTTTTGGAATATAGCCCTCATCAGGTTACAAAAAAAAATTTTTTTTGTAACCTGATGAGGGCTATATGACATTCGACAATTTTTTAAATGTTTTAAATGATATGTGATTGTCTGAAATATTTAAATATTCAAACCCATCTGTGTTGGCAGGACCTGTCATTTTGTCACCATTCTTTGATCTTTTCACAGGTGACATAACACAGAAACATGACAATGTCATTTGGACTGTATGTTGTGCATCATTATTCAATTTAATATTTCAATTCACAAAATAAAGAACAAAATGGCCATTTTAGAAAAAATGTAAAGGACAGAGCAGAGAAATGTCCTCTTAAATACAGGACATATAATCACCATACTTATAAGTGACAGTTTGTCTTACTAATTGTGTGATTTATGATCAAAGATTTGTGATGGCAATCAGATGAAGTTAGATTCCTTTATCAAGAAAAAGTCAGAAAATATCAATTTCAACATGTAATAACAGCAGCAGCAAGACTTCAGCTATAGTTGCATCAATTTCAAGTGTTGAGAAGAAGCAATTCTAATAGGAATTGCTTTTTCTCAACATTTGAATTATTAACAAAACATAAAAATAAAAATTTATGTTTTTTTATGCTTTTCAGGAACATAATTATAATATATTGAGGAATCCCTGCATTCCCCATAGTCATTATAGTTAGATTCTCATAAGTAAATAAAAATTAATTTGATTAGTGGTCAAATTGCAGAATATTAGATCTAACTTTGAAAAAATATGGAAAAATTAGAATTTTTGTATATCTTTAGACTTGTGGTTCTCAACATGAGATGCATGCCCCACAAGGGAGCAATTTGATTTTTAAGGGTGCAATTCGAGAATGAGTTATTAACAGTGAATTTTTTGCATTTCTTATGGTGCTAGCGGCCTCATATATAGTATATAAATATATATTGTGACATATATTTTTAAAATTAAAATCAGAATGTACATTGTGGTTTTGAAACTTTATTTGCTGTTTTTTCTTATTACTTAAATATTATTATTATTAACAATTTCTTAGTGATTCCTTCCTCAGTGCTTCAACTGTCTTTTCATTCTTTTATTTTTCTCTTTCATGTATGCCATGTTCTTTGGAAGTTTGTTACATGTTGCTATTTACATCAAGTTAATGACTTTTTAGGCTTCCTCCACACGAATAGGAATTCACTTTTTGAATAATAAAAATTATGTCACGAGGGGCATTGGGATTTTAAAGAGTGCTTAGGTGGGGATGGCCAAAAAAAGGTTGTGAACCACTGCTTTAGACTCTTATGCATTCAACATTTTCAATGCATAAAAAGCAACCAGATTGGTTTTTTGATACAAGTGGTATTGTGCAATCTAGTATTCTTCATCATACCACATATAGCATGAAAATATTTATATAATATAAACAGTTAGTAATTGTTTCTAAAAATAATTCAAGTTTTGCATCACTTTGATTTGTGCAAGCAAGTTTTTAAATTTTTAATTATATTTAAGTTCAATAAAATTTTTGAACTTAAATATTATTTATCTGGTTTCAGATTTTTTTTATTTAAGTCATTTATTAAATTTGAAATAATGATTAAAATGCTGTATGCAGTAATCTTATTTTATTTATACTAAAAATCATAAAGCACAAATTAAAATCACTAAATAAATCAATAATTACAAAATAAATGTAAAACTGAAGTATTAAACAGTACTTGAAAAATCATTGTTATGCTATAACTGAAAATGATGTATGTGTATGCTACAAATTCTGAGCCCATTATTGCAATTTATAATGTGATTAATTACTATATATTGTGACAATAGTTAGTCCTTAACTTAAGACAGAATTCAGTTTATACTCTAAGATTGATTGATGCAGTTATATGTCAGAATGTCCATAACTTTGGATTGCCCATTACTAATAATCATTATTATACAATACAGTGTTGTAATAAACTTAACAAATCCAAAACTATAAGAGCCAAACACAAGAAGGATGCTGTCAGTACATCAGACCATTACATGCATTTAATTTACATTAACCAATTACAGAACTTGCTGATTATATCATCATTGAAAACTGATGAAGTTATAAGTTGAGAACAATCTGTACTTTCAATTTTCCTATATAAAACAAAAAATAAATTACTTTGGTATTAATTGCAAAGACAGGAAGTATTTTTTAATCTGTTTATGATCATAATTTGCATATTATAAATCAGATTAAAAAAGCCATAAAAAAAGTAAAAATTTCTACATGGATAGAGTATTATTATACAAATAATAAAACATATTGGACAATAATAAAATTTGATATAATATACAAGTTGGAAACCATTCAAGTTGAAGTATCATATTTCATAATTCTTATGGTCATATTTTATTGCCCTTATTTGTGTATCAGACTCATTCCCTCACTTGAGATGATCCAAGGCCACCAAGGATGATTTTGGATCTTCTCAGCTAATAACATCCAACCCTCTTATAGCAAATAGAACAGGAAGAGCATTTGGACTTCAAGAAAAGATTTACCACTTTGTTTACTTATATAATTTTGATAAAGATGTGTCAGATTACATAAACATTCATTAAAAATCAACAAACTGTTGTAAAAAGTGGTAGTTTTGGATTAGAGAAAGAAGATACTTATTGGAAAATAAGATTTTAAACATTTGGAAGATTCATATTAACATAAAGCAAAAAAATTTCGAAAAATATAAAAAAGGAAATTTTTTTTGCATATTAATCTGTATAAGCCATAAAATATTTATTACTAATAGTTTATTAAAATTTCAAATAAAAAACATCATATACTAATTGATAAACAATGAAATGCTATTAAAGATAATTTTAGCTTTTTATTTTCTTCAATAAAATTATAGTGTGATTATTATAGGTAAAGCTATTATTTCTAATGATGGTGCTACTATAATGAAGCAATTGGATATTGTTCATCCTGCAGCCAAAACTTTAGTTGACATAGCTAAATCTCAAGATGCTGAGGTATGTGATTGTCATTTAGATATCATTTTTATATTTTAGTAAAAAAAAACAAAGATGGAAATTGCTTTTTAGGGAATCAGAAGTTAAAATCACAAAATAAATTGTAATATAAAATACGAGTAAGTAGTATTGCCTGGTTATTACTGGCAAAAAAGTTTCCCTATTTATGTACAAACAAATTTTATTCTATAATTTTAAAATCATAAGTTTAAAGTAAATTCAGGTTTCCTTATTTTATGAATTTTTGTATTAAAGACTATCTGTGCTAATCTGTTTTTCAAGTTTGTGAAATGTGTTGAAAAATACTAAACCTAATCAGTTTAACCCATTGAGTCTGATGGGAATTTTTGTATTAAAGACTATCTGTGCTAATCTGTTTTTCATGTTTGTGAAATGTGTTGAAAAATACTAAACCTAATCAGTTTAACCCATTGAGTCTGATGGCATATAGACACATCATGGAAGTGGAACAAAAAAATGATTAAAAAAAAAAAAAAAGATTAAAAAAATTCAGTCCTGAATTAAGGCGGGTGTCCACTGTCCCGGTTTTACCAGACACCCGGAAGTTGCCATGGTAATCACATGACGGGCTACCGGTTTTGCCGATTGCCGGACTGGTCTGTCGAGTTAAATTCTGCCAGCTGCCGGACTTGGCAAAATCGCTTTCAACCAATTGGGTGAAAATTTAACAATGCCGTCATATTGTATTCATTTTAATCTTTGACTAGTGGTATGATCGCCACAAACATTTAGTGTGATGTGTTCCCAAATTTAATGATTTTATATTAAAAAATAAAATAAAATATTCAACAAGATATATTTCATCATAAAAAAGTGGATAAAAAGTATATTATAGCTTTTTTCTATTCACATTTAGTGTGATGTGTTCCCAAATTTAATGATTTTATATTAAAAACTAAAATAAAATATTCAACAACAAGATATATTTCATCATAAAAAAGTGGATAAAAAGTATATTATAGCTTTTTTCTATTCAAGATCAGCCGATTTTTAAGCGGCGAATTTTTTTTAAGCATGAAAAGAGAAATCCCAACAATCCTAATCAGTTCTTTTGCCTTATTAAAAACATTATTATTCATAGATTTTTTACTGAAAAAAATTGAATCACTGAAATGACACACAACAATTTTCCAACACAAACCAGAGAAGCCATTATTATTTTGACAAATTATTTTGTTAGCTCCTTGTCAATTGGTTAGATTTAGTAAATCTCGTGAATCATCTCATTGGTCCTCTCATTTGCTGGCTAGACAACCGTCGGTGAAATGTACACTTCTCTTCCGTTTTCAACAACGGTGAAGCCAGGTACTCGGCAATATCAGTCGGTGAAACCGAGACAGTGGACACCCACCTTTACTCAGTGCAGCCATTGCAGATCAGTTTTTTGTATTTATTGTGATTCTAAACTAGCCAAACTTCCCCCGGCGGTTTATTTTTGAATTAACTGCCAAATTTAATTCAAAAATAAACTGCTGGGGGAAGTTTGGCTAGTTTAGAATCATTTGAATCGCGTAAATTCCCTAGTAAAATGAAGATTATGATTGTATTTATTGGTTGAAAATATGTGCCTCTGATGATGGTTCATAAATTTTTCAATTGCTGAAATTTTTTTTAAAGAATATTTTAGTTAGATAATTTGAATGGATTTTATTAGTAGAATTTGGATTATTTTTTATCAAATTATATCGATTCTGCATTCTGTTCTATTATATTTTATTAATCTCATTTCGGTTTTAGAATAGAATAATTTTTTTTGAAATTTTAAGTGAAACGTGAAATTTTTGTGTGGTGAGCCCTAAAATTCATAAAACTGAAAAAATATTGTCAATAATATAAAAATTTTGGTTAAATTTATAAAAATAAAAATATTGTTACTTATTTGTTCATTTATTGCTTTATTTTTACTGATAATTAAGTGAAATATGGCCTCAAAGCGTCGAGAGTCTGACTGTTGCCTCAAAGCGATCGAGAGTATTGCGCCTAAAATTCTTAAATTGACTGTCGAGAGTTGTCATGTTGCATCAGGTAGCGCGGCGTCATCTGCCTGATGCGCGTTTATATAGTTGGAAGAGGCAGGTGATCGAGCGCATTGGAATCAGCGGCGTGACATGCTCGATCGCTTTGGGTGAAGTCAAAGTGACCATATAAGCGATCATATGTTTAATGCCTTCAGGCAGGTGATCGAGCGCATTGGAGTCAGCGGCGCGACGTGCTCGATCGCTTTGGGTGAAGTCAAAGTGACCATATAAGCGATCATATGTTTAATGCCTGACTATATAAGTGATAACAAAATACACAGAATTACTATTAAGTTGACAGAGACTTTCCAAAAGTGACCATATAAGCGGGGTGACCTTATAAGAGGGTGACCATATAACGAGGTCTGACTGTAGTTATATAATTTCTTTGTGTGATAAAATATAAACAAATTTCATTTGTGAGATGTGTCAGGATTGTAATTATGGCTTAATTGTAAATTCAATATAAAATTTCCTTTAAAATAAAACATCCAATGAAAAGATATGATGTAAAGATACTGATTAAACACAAATTGATACTGAACAGTATCCTGTATATCCTGTATCATAATTAATAATAACTGTATTAGCTAAATAATTCTGTAAAATCTAGTAATAGTAATGCAGGTAAGTCATCTGTTGCCCCTTACTTTGACACTTAGCACCATCTATTGATATTTATTGTCATAAAATAAATAAAAATTTGGCCCCCTAGGGCCCTAAAAAAGGGCCAAATAAAAAAATGGGCAATGTAGGGACATGCCCATACTGATACTAAACAAAATTCTATATCATATCTCTAAATATCTTTTTTAGATTCTAAATAAAAAAGTTTCAAACATATTATACATACATACATACATACATACATACATACATACATACATACATTACATACATACATACATACATACATACATACATACATACATACATAATATACATACATACATACATACATACATACATACATACATACATACATAATCTGGATTTTATAAGTATATAGATTAAAATAAAAATTATTGAAATGAAGGAAAAGCATACCAATAAATATATTTTTTAAAAATATGACAATATTTTAATAAATTTGTTACTTTTTGACTAATATTATGACATAACTTAATGAAAATTTGCATAATACTTTATTTTTTATTGATAATTTTTTAAAATATAGACTGTTTTTGTTCATTCATATCTTATTTTATTCATAAGGCTTGCAACTATCAAAAAAATAACAAATATTTCATTGGATGGCTAAGATTTCATACCAAAAAATCATGTTTTTCTTTGATCTCATATAAAGAATAAAAAGTTGTGAAAGAATTAAAATTAAAAAATAAACATTTACAATGTTAGAATGAGAATAAAAAATATAATTAATTGTAAAATTTTCAGAAGATTGATGAAAATTAAGTGAGATTTCATATTAATTTTTTGCATAATTATTAGGTTTATTTTGAAATATATTATGGACCTCAACGGTTTAATCCTAATTTATTTCTGACTTGGTCTGCAGATGCTTTGTTGACATACTACCTCAATATCACATTCAATGCAGTAAAGTAGGCATGACCACAATTTTCTATGAAGTGACTGGCCACTATAAAACAATAAAAAGTGTCACACCCCTTTAAATAGTCAAGGATGTTTACATTAGGATTTTCTTGTATTTTATTTAATTATCAATAAAAATAAAGCAATAAATGAACAAATAAGTAATAATAATGTTTATTTTAACAGAATTAACCACTGCCCCTTAGTAATCTCTATGATTGGAAAGGGACAGTATAAATGCAGAAAAAACAGAATTAATCAAAATTTTTATATTATTAGCAACATTTTTTCAAAACAAAATTATAAAATTTTATTTATTTTGACGAATAATTTGTCAGAAGTAAAACTGTTAAAAATTATGAGTAAATTTAAGACTAATATTTGATGAAATTTTTGAATAATAATAAAATCATAATGATTAATATATTGATTACTGCAAAGTTTAAAAATAACATTTTTGAAATTTTAATTTAAAGTTATTTAAGTTATTTGATATATGATAATTATTTGAAAAAATTTAAGCATCCCATGAAGATCAGCTATTATGTTTGATTTTAAATTTAACAAAAATTAATAATAAGTTTGAAAATATGTCACACAGTATTTGTACAAAAAAAAAAGTTTTCAGTTCCTAAATTTATTTTATACTTATGATGGAATTAAACTTTAAAATTTCCTTCAAATATTAACTATATAGAAAGAAGCAATTAAATATTTCATAAATGAAGAAATTAAAATAATTGCTATAAATTTATTTAGGTAGGAGATGGAACAACTACAGTTGTCTTATTAGCTGCAGAATTTTTAAAACAATGTAAGTCATTTGTAGATGAAGGGGTTCATCCACAAATCATTATTAAAAGTTTCCGACAAGCACTTCAATTGGTAATACTATATTTCATATTATATATTAGTATATTGAATTTTAGCATTAATTGTTATAAAAAATAAAATGTAGGGTTTACAATTTTTTTATGTAACTTTCAGTCTGTTGAAATGATAAACGAGATTTCTGTTAACATACAAAAAGATAATGCTGAGTAAGTATCTTTTAATTTTCAATTAATTAATAAAGAGCATGCTATGATATCTCAGTATAATGCTTTTTTAATTTCTGTTTGTAATATTGTGTTTTATGGGTGATACTGACATTATTAATATTTCTGGTTTTATGAAATTCTATTTTAAGTAGATTAAAACAACAGATATAAAAGTATTCAATAATTATATTATAATTTTAAAATTTAATTTTTAATTTTATTGTTTTTAAGAAAATAATTGAACAATGTTATCAGAAATATTTTCATGTATTATTGTATTAACAATTAATTATAGGCATTAAAAAAGTGCCTAGAATTAGTTGTCAATTTACACACTTTAAATCCAAATTTTGTTTTCATTTTTATGCAAAAGTCATAAATTCATTATCCAAAATCAAATAAAATAAAAGTTTTTGTGAAATTTAATGCAAAATTCTTTTGCAATTTTTTTTTAAATACTATTTTCTCTATAATATATTTTCTTTAAACCCAATATTGCAATGCATAAAAAGTTAAAATTTGTTTATATTATTAAGCACAGTGATTCTCCACTATGCTTTCTGTATAAAATTGTATTTTTTTGGATTGATATATATATGATGTAACTGTCAAATTTGATATTAAGTTAATAATAACATTCCTTATTGAAACATCAGTTAATTTAATTGGCACTTGTATACCAATTAAATTAATTATGTTTTGATAGTTTATCAAATTAACAACAACATGCAGTAAATATGATAAACTTTTTTGGTTAGGAAAAAGAAATACTTGTAAAACTTTCTTCTCAAAATCATTTGCAGTTTCCTATAATGATTCATTCTGAAAGATGTTTTTCTTATTTTTAGTTTATCAAATTCAGTTTTATGAGAGGAAATATATATTTACATCAAATTTTTATTAAAATGAATAAAAAAAAAAGAGAGAAATTATTGAATAGAATGGATTGTAAGAGAAAATTTTTCATTATAACTAACTGTCTTCATAATTTAGCATTCATATCCTTTTTATTTTGCATTTTTACAATACAACGAATAAAATTGATAATTTTTAGCAGAAAAGACAAAAAAATCTAATAAGAATTTACATAAACTATCTATCAACTATTTTATTGAATGCAAATAGTTATCTAATTATTTCCTCCCATTTATTCGATGATTGTACTTTATACATTATTGAACTATAAAATGGCAATAAACTACTGTTTAGTCTAGAGATTGTTTTTGAATGGAACAGAAAAAAATAACAAATTGAAATAATCCTAATTAATCTTGCCATATTTAATCCCTTGATTCTATAACAGAATTTTAATAATTTGAATTAATTTAAACTAATTTTTAGCACCATCTTGTAATTAGAATATATATTATTTTATTAAATCAATGAGTGGCTCCATCTATTAATTAATAATTAAACTAGAATTTTAACTAATTAATCTGAAAAAATCCGCCTCTGCCCGGGATCGAACCGGGGACCTTTGGGCTAATGTCCCAATGTCATATCGCTAGACCACCAGGGCGAACAAGCGTATTAATTCTCCAGACAGTTATATTAATTTAGAAGTAATTTTTGATTATCGTTATTGGACTTTGCCAATAGATCTACTCCTGACTGGGCTAAATCTAGCTATGGTCCCTTTATGGTGTTTGCCAGGCAATACATAGACCGGCATAGTCTTAAAGCTTAAACTTTATATACTAAACCAACTTCAAGGGAATTTTAATCCAAATAATCTAGATTTAGCCTGGTCAGGAGTAGATCTGTCGGCAAATCCGATAACGATAATCAAAAATTACTTCTAAATTAATATAACTGTCTGGAGAATTAATCCGCTCGTTGGCCTTGGTGGTCTAGCGGTATGACGTTGGGACATTAGCCCAAAGGTCCCTGGTTTGATCCCGGGTTGAGGTGAATTTTTTCTTCAGATTAATTAGTTAAAATTCTAGTTTAATTATTAATTAATAGATGGTGCCACTCATTGATTTAATAAAATAATAAATATTCTAATTATGAGATGGCGCTAAAAATTAGTTTAAATTAATTCAAATTATTAAAATTTCGTTACAGAATCAAGGGATTAAATATGGCAAGATTAATTAGGATTATTTGGATTAAAATTCCCTTGAGGTTGGTTTAGTATATAAAGTTTAATAATAAACTGTAAGGAAAAAACAATAGGATAACCATATTTATATTCAATTTATTTATTTTCATGAAATATAGGATAAACAACAATTTTATAGTGAGCAAATGCTAAAAAAGTAAACTTTTTGCATAGATGGCTATTATTTCATTAAAATTATTTATATTACATTATTGATTGTAAGTTGAATAATGAGAAATGTACATTAGTGAAGGATTAATTTGAAATATCAGAAAATTGCCAAACTTTATACAATATGGTTCATTTTGATGAAAATAATGTTCAAAAACTAAATGTCTGGTGTGCTCATGATTGGAAGCATTGGCATTATAAAAAATACAGGGTGAAGAAAAACTTTGTCATAAAATTTTGTATACTGATAGAAGACATCGAAACAAGTCAAAAATGTCTAATGAACATTTGGTCTAAATTGCACTGTTTTGAGTTATGACCCTTTAAAGCTAGCCGATCACCATCGAGTTTACAAAGCATCACAACATGTTGCATTGCCATGAGGCATTGCATTGCGTTGCTTACTTTCTTACTATTATATTACAAATTTGCTCTCTGCAGCTTCCACATGGTGTATTGCCTTTCTCCACTGAGTTAGTCTGGATAGTAAGTTAGTCTCATAGAGAGAGAGAGCAAAAGTAAAAACAAAAAGCATTATGATACTTGCCATAACTGGAATTTGAACCCAGACTTTCAAATTAGAAGCCGGGTACGCTACTATCTTTACTATCCAGACTAACTCAATGGAGAAAGATCGTATGCCACACGGAAGCTGCAGAGATCAAACTTGTAATACAGTAGTAAGAAGATGAGCAATGCAATGCTATGCATCATGACAGTGCAACGTTTTGTGATGTTTTGTAAACTCGATGGTGATTGGCTAGCTTTAAAGGCTCATAACTCAAAAACGCTACAATTTAGACCATACGTTCATTAGACATTTTTGACTTGTTTTGATTCCCTCTATCAGTATATAAAATTTTATGACGAAGTTTTTCTTCACTCTGTACACAAGATAGCGATTATTTGGCAGTTAGTATGTTTTCTGCACATGACTATTTAATTGGTTATAAAAAGTTAAAAATTGTTGGAATATGTTAATTAATAAAACTGGTTTTGTTCCTTAGATTTAGAAATTTTTAAAAGTCTTCTTAAACAAACACTGTTAAACCAATATTTTGTTTGGATATATCTGATTTTAATCCATTTTTTAAAACACTAATTTTTGCAACCATACTATGACCATTCCACCAACTCTAATTTAACATCATTTTTTTTTTCTTTAAGAATCCAAAACATTTTTTATTTATATTTAAAAATTGTTACAATTAATCAATTAATTTCTAAAATAATCACATGAACCATAGGCCACCACAAAAAATGCATTTTGGCTA
>AYEL01076853.1:0-23677 GCA_000484575.1 Olivierus martensii
TCTCTCTTATAATTGTTATATCTAAGTAATTTAAATTATTATTACATTCTTCTTCCATCGTAAAACTTAAACATTTATTAAATAAATTCGCGTAATTTCTTATATATTCCAAATTTACCAAATTTCCATCAAAAACACACATTATATCATCAACAAATTTAATGCCTTTACAACCTAACAGATAATTATCTAAATCTATTAATACTATTTCTGCTAACTTAGGGCCTATTACTGAACCCATTATTACACCGTCTTTTTGTCTATAATATTTTCCATTAACTTCAACAAAGTTATTCTAAAAACAAAACTCTATTGCACTAATAATCCAACTATTGACATTATATTTTCTTAAAGTATTTAATATCAATTATTGCAATAAATTAACTATATCTAATGAACCTATTCTAAAATATGGCTGTATTTTATTACAGTTTAATTTTTTTAATTAAATTATCGGTATTTTTTACAGAACATGGTGAATTAGGAATTTCATTTAATTTTTCTTTTAGAAATTTTTCAAAATTATATAAACAAGTATATCTAAAATCTACTATTGGTCTATACGGTAAATTAGCTTTATGAGTCTTTAATCTTAAATTTAACTTCGGTGTTCTCGATGAGCTGGAGTCTTAAATCTTAAATTTAACTTCAGTGTTCTCGATGAGCTCATTAATAATTTTTCTTTATTTATTACTATATTATTTTGTTCCCCACTTTTCAACAATTTACTAAACGATTTTTTTATCTTTTCAATTGGATTTTGTTCTCATTTTCTAAACAATCCACTATTTATAATATTTTCTTTTTCCAACTGCAATTTATCTCTATTCAATATTAATAATTGCTTTGTTTTATCAGCCTGAACAATTGCCAATTTTTCTTTTTTAATGAATTTTTTAGCCAATTCAAATTTACTGATCAATTGATCATTATAATCTATGCTCTTACATTTATTTTTCTCTTCTGTAATAATCAAATTATTAATTCTGTAATAATCAAATTATTAATTATTATTAATATTCTGTAAATTCCTATCATGTATGTGTTTAAGTTTTTTTCTATACATTTTCTCTACATCAATAGGTAAATTTTGAGATTTTAGATAATCAAAAATAAATTCATAGCTAACAACACTATCTATTTGTAATGGTTTACATGTAAGATTAAAATTTAAACCTAAAATTAAAAACACTGTTAAAATCTATACAATTTTTTAAAGCAGAAGAAAGATGTATGTAAATTGTAAAAGATAGTATGAAAAATTCTTAGAATTAATCTGCCATAATTTGCTACAAAAACTCATTAAAAATAATAATAGCAATTTTCTAGAGAGAGAATTTAATTGCATTCATAAATCAGAAAATACTACTTGCTTATTTTATTCTAAAAACACTTCAAAACAGCTCCATTTTCTAGAGAGAGAATTTAATTGCATTATTGATACTAATAAGATAATGTTGAATTCAACTAATTAAAAAATAAAATATTATTTGTGCTTATCTAATGAATTGTAACCATTAATTTACAACTGTTGTTGAGATGATAAATCGTAATTATAAAAAGATAAAAATCAGATTTTGATTATAATGAAGACAAAAATATTTTTTTCTCTAATCTGTAATTTTATTACATTTTTTTTCAGTTTATGGACATTAATTCTATTTAAATTCTTGGAGTAGGTAATGTAAATATGTAAAATATAATTACAATAGGCATTTTTGTAGATTAGCCTTTTTATTACATTGTTATATCGTAACTTAGACAACATTCTAAACTTTAAAAAATATACATTTTAAAACAAACTTCTAAAACATAACTATTAAAAAAATATACATAAATCGGTTATCTCATGGACCAGATATGCATTTCGGCTTTCATGTGCGCCCTCTTCAGTCTTACCCAAGATAACCGCAATAATTTACATAATCTTAATATCAGAACATAATAAACATAAAAATTAAAAAGAATATAAATTTAGAACTGCCATTTCGTTACAAATCCTATTTTTCCACAATTTGTACATAAATTCTTGGAGTAGACTGAAGAGGGTGCACATGAAAGCCGAAATGCATATCTGGTCCATGAGATAACCGATTTATGTATATATTTTTAATAGTTATGTTTTAGAAGTTTGTTTTAAAATTTATATTTTTTAAAGTTTAGAATGTTATCTAAGTTACGATATAACAATGTAATAAAAAGGCTAATCTACAAAAATGCCTATTGTAATTATATATAAATTCTATTTGTTGACTTATTTCAATACTGAACTGTTGATTTTTTATAATGTTTTAAAGGAAAAGATGCAAAATTTTATACAATATACTCTCAATTATTTGATTGCAGATTAATTGTGGAAACATAAAAAGCTCTTT
This sequence comes from Olivierus martensii, assembly GCA_000484575.1. Lineage (NCBI taxonomy): Eukaryota > Metazoa > Arthropoda > Arachnida > Scorpiones > Buthidae > Olivierus > Olivierus martensii. The sequence goes on from AYEL01076853.1 coordinate 2,376, forward strand.
AAAATACAGGTAGATCTCAACTTATGATGATGATGTAATCAGAAAATTCTTTGATTAATCAATTCAATTTACCAAGTTTGTGACCCAAACCCAATGATCTGATATATGGAAGCATCCTTTTCTTGTGTCTGGATCTTGTAGTTTTGCATTCTTTATGTTTATTAAGATAATATATAGTATCCTAGTAAAATTTAATTGTGAAAAATCCATAAATTTTGGGCATTTCCAATTTCTGATCAAATCCAACTGACTGTGCATTTGAACCAAACCCTGTTGTAAGTTGAGGACTATCTGTAGTTATATTTATTGAATGAAATACAGATTATCAGAAACAGAGGTTTTTAGGTTTTTTTATAATTGAAACTGCATACCTTTTTTTTATTCTTGGATTTCATGTATTTTATTTAAAATAATTTAGGGAACGTCGAGCTTTATTAGAAAAATGTGCAATGACTACTCTTAGTTCAAAGTTAATTGCAAATCAAAAGAATTTTTTTGCAAAAATGGTTGTTGATGCTGTATTACAATTAGATGAACTTTTGCCACTTAATATGATTGGTATAAAGAAAGTACAAGGTGGTGCATTAGAGGTAAATTATATAATTTATATTATACAGGCTGGGCCAAGATAAATCGAACCCAACATGGGAGAAGATATTCGATGTAGCAACATGCAATAATAATAATATTTCATAGGGAACTGTGAATGACTTTGTACTCTGTAGAACAACTTTCGTAGGGACTGTAATCTACTTGTATAAAAATATAAAAATAGAATAGCCTTCAGTTCACATGTTCATTACCTGGTTGGGTTTGGATTATCTTGGCCCATCCTATATAAAAAAATAATAAAAAATTCTAATATATTTATTTTGTTTAAGGATTCCCAATTAATAACAGGTGTTGCTTTTAAGAAGACTTTTTCTTATGCTGGATTTGAAATGCAACCAAAGAAATATTTAAAGCCAAAAATTGCTTTGCTAAATATTGAATTAGAATTAAAGGCTGAAAAAGAAAATGCTGAAGTTCGTGTTGATTCTGTGCAGGTAAAAATAATAATTAAATTTTAATTATTTTAATTCAAAATTTTAAGTGTATTCATGTTTTACAATGTTAGAATTTGTAATTAATGTGCTCTAGAAAACTTTATTTATAACTATAACTTAACATCATTTGAAGAAAATTTTGGTATATTTAAATTATCCATTTTTTATCTTAAAACCTAAAATTTTTTATTTTAGGTTTTATTATGCTAAAGTCATAAATTTATTGACTGGAATCATTACTAGTGTGGTGATTTTTCACAACAGCAACAAAATGTGAAATGCATTCAAAATACAAAATCTAAACATTACTGCGATATGAATGCAAAATGGCCATTTAAATATGAAATAATATTTCTTAATGCAATTTTAAAAATTTTAATAAATTGCATTTCCTTATTATTTTTATACCCCTAAAATTTCACTTAATCTAACTGCTTTCACTATCTGTCCAGGTAGATCACAATGCTTCCTTTTTTTCTAGAAATTTTCATTCCCAGTTTTTTGTTTTGTGCCTGGAATGTGTTATAACCTTAGGGCAATCAGTTACTAGCTGCAGTTCCATTATGTCCTTTGCAGTGAAACTTTCTTAGTAAATTTTAATTTTATTTAATAATATCCAAGAAAGATTTATATTCTCTGAATAGAAATTTAATAATTTTTAACTTTTAGGAATATCAAAATATTGTTGATGCAGAATGGAATATTTTGTATGAAAAATTGAGAAAAATTCATGAAGCTGGTGCTAAAGTAGTTCTTTCAAAATTACCAATTGGTGATGTAGCAACCCAATATTTTGCTGATAGGTATATTGTTTTTAAAAATTTATTTAATTCTTTAGTTAACTTACTTTTTACAATTTTATTTAACATTAATTATGAATGTTTAGTATTATTATTTAATATTATTATTTTGGAAAATTTTTATATTTAAATAATTTCATTAACTATAGGTAGTCTTTGACTTATGATGGAGTTATGTTTTAATAACAGCATTGTAAGTCAAAAATGATTCCTAATGGTAATAATTTTAGTAATAATCATAAACAATAAAATACCAAATCCTTTAAGATGGCATAATCGTCTGGATTTGGTCCCAGATTAAAATAATCTGGAATTGAATCCAGGCTTCAAGATATAAAATCATTCAGAATTGAACCTAGTCCCAAAGATGGTAAGCAATTCCTTTACTGCATTTTTAATAAAACAAAAAGAAATATTTCTAGAGCAATATGCTATGAAAGTAGCCAAGTTCAGAATATCATAAGTGCACTCATAAGATCGGAAAAAACTGGTGTTAACTCATTTTATCAACTTAATAGCACTTTTTAGTTTCTGATTTTGAAAAATTTTTATATATAGCAGATAAAACACTAAACTAAATTTTTCGTTAATATATTTACATAAATAAAAATATAAATTTTTATTTGTATGTGGTAGATATTATATACAGGATGATTCAAAAAGGTTGTGCCAAAATTTACAGACTTTTAGAGGATAAAATTCTGAGTAAAAAGTGTAGTTGTGTTTTTTTATTTGAGACTCTATTTAAAAGATATAACGTGTAAAAGTTTTGTGATGTCATTTCCGATTCAGTCAAAAACTATTTTTAAAATATAGTGAACATAGCAGTTTAACATTCAAAAATGATGATGTTAGAAAATGAATACTACATTTGTAAAACAATTATGTTTCATTTAGATAATTGGTTGCTAATTTAATAAATAATCTGTTCTCAGTGCTCTAAATTTTTTAAGATAGTTTTTAAGTAGTAAAAATTTATAGATGATTTTAAAAATACAAATAAGCATATTTAAAAAATAGTTCTTGACTGAATCAGAAAAGCAAAACTTTTCTGATTCAGTGAAATTTTATACGTTATCTTTTAAATGGAGTGTCAATGCCTTAAGGTAGGCATTAAAGTGCTTTATTGCTTAATATCCAATGGAATGGAAATCAACATTAAATTTAATAGGAAAAAGGAACATTGAAGGACTTTTGGAAGACTTTGCAAGGAGAATTCATGAGGGAACTCATGAATCAAACTCACCAAAAAATGTGACTAGATTTTTTTTACTCAGAATTTTATCCTCTAAGTCTGTAAATTTTGTCACAACCTTTTTGAATCATCCTGTATATAAGTATTCTTTAATTTAGTGCTATTGGTCAGTCAATTAATTCTGTGATTAGTCAGTGCAATGCATAATGGTCTAATGACCTGCATAATACTAATTTAATCTTCTAAAGTAAATCTAATCTAATCTAATCTACTCTACATGCAACATCTTTTTTGTGTTTGATTATTTTAACTTTGTGTAATTAAGTTCATTGTGATAATATATTGTGCCAACATAATTATTTTTAGTGGGTATTCAATAAGTAGTGTACTTCTTACATGACTATATTCATTTACTGATTTTCAGATTCAAATTGAATTCTCTCAGAAATTGAAGGCTGCCTATATATCAACAAACGTTATAGCCAAATGTCCCCCTAGTGGAATAAGTCTGAATTAAATTTGCTATTGATTTTTTGAATCAATTCTTTGAATCCATCTATTGAGTTAATAATTAATTAAATTATTAATTTATTTCGGGAAAATTAAGTTAAAAATTGTAGTATAATTATTAATTACTAGATGGCGCCACTTAGTGCAAAATTCTAAATTTAATTAAATTTGGCTTTGATTCAAAAATTAATAAATAGCAAATTTAATTCAGACTTATTTCACTAGGGAAGATTTGGCTGTAATGTTTGGTTGAATTTAAAGGTTAATTCCCTATTTAGTGTGTATTTGAGTGTGCTACCTATATATGTTCTATATTAATAAAATTGTTCCTTATATTCTTATTTTAGGGATATGTTTTGTGCTGGACGTGTGCCAGAAGAAGATCTAAAGCGTACTATGAAAGCTTGTGGTGGCTCAATATTATCTACTGTTTTTGATCTTAATGATTCAAATTTAGGAACATGTGATATATTTGAAGAAATGCAAGTTGGAGGTGAAAGGTAAAAAATCAAATTTTATCATACTTTTCAAATAATATGCTGATGAACACAAATGAAAATAAGAAATATAAATATCTTCTCTTAAATATTTACTGTCTTAAATGTTTTGTTATGATCATATTAGAGAATTGCAATATCATATTCACTTACAAATATAGATACCCCAGTCATGAAGAAGAAGAAGATGCATGCATGCACTCTTTGAGTTATGAATTTAATTTGTACATAAGTTTTATTCATAACTCAGATACTACTGTTATTGCCTTCAAAAGTACTGAAATAACTTCATATACTGTATTTTGATATATATTTCATAATTGAACCAAGTAGAAGTTTCTTATTTTATAGATTTGAATGAAAAAATTCAAATAAAGCAAGGGATTTTTGGTATAATTGCTATCATCTTGAAATACTGCCATAATATATTAATTAATTGTGTAATTTTACATTATATTGGTTGCTAAAGCATTCTGCTATCATAATGTTTAAAATTCTTGAAGAATTTTTGAAATTTGAAAATGAAATTTCACATTGATATCTACAAATAATCCTAACTCGAGTGCATGTATAAAAATATTTTTGTAAATTTAAAATAAAAATAATATATTAATTTTAAAGTAGTTAAAAATAAACAACATTAAAAATATAAATCACAATTATATTTAAATTTATGAAATAAGCATCTTTTCATAAACTGATGTTTTTATATGAAGCTCCTCCATTTTGTTTTATCTGTACAATGGAAATATTTTGAATTTCAATAAAACATTATACTGTAAAAATTTTTAATTAATATTTTTATATAAATAAAAATATATTTTTTGAATTATTTTTCCATGAAGTTTATCTGTATGTGATAAATTTTATATAAATAAATATTCCTCGACATAGTGCCATTGGTCAGTCAATATCAAAAACAGCAAAAATAAGTTATATTTTTTTAGAGATAACAGAATTATTAAAATTTTTATAGAAAAATTAAATTTAATTGTTTTCACATATATGTGTTTTATTTTAATATTGATCAGAAATAACTAAGTTTATTAATCAGTAAATAATACAATAATATAATATGATTAATGCAAAACATCCAGCATTGTAAGTCTCTTCAGTATATGATGATGTAATATTGTACTTATCAGAGGAGTGCCAACCATAGCCCCCTCTGATTTTGCCAATTTCTTATATATATTATTTGTACTACCTTCCCATAAACCCATGATAAAGTAATATGATGCAACTCTCAAGCATTCCCGAAAAAAAAGGGATTTAAAGGGATTACTTATATACCGATTAATATTGACATTTGATCAAGTGCTGTCACAGCACAATGTGTTTGATTTCTGATTAGTGATTGAAAGAATGTGGGTTCAAGTCTTGTCTTTTTTAATTTTTCTTTATCAAAACTGAAATGGGTTATTGCACAACATATTTTTATTAATGAGAAATTACTATTTTGTAATTATTTAATTTTTTTGCTTTGCCTTTTAAACATTTCTATTACAAATATTAAATATACATATAAATGAATGTAATTAACAAATAAGCTTTTTTTACACAAAATATTTATTTTAATAAATAAATACAGATTATATTATTACTTGTCATTGGGATCCTCCTCAATCTCTATTGCTAATCTGCATCTGTTCAAGTGATAATCATCACAAAAGCATCCAAACAGAATATTGTTTTACAATGTGTATATTTTATGAACCCTATATTTCTACAAGCATATGATGCTTTCATTATTGAGGGAGGGAAGCATATTTAATTGATATTTAAAAATGAAGGTTTCTCTTCAATCAACTTTGATGCAAACTATGCATATAGAATCATCAATTTAAATATAAGGGCATATAATTGATGTAACAACAATGAATATTCATTAATAAATGTGCACAGTGTAAAACAATATTCTATATCATATGCTTTTATGATGATTATCATCTGAATAAATGCACATTGGCCATAGAGATCGAGGAGAATCCCAGCGACATATAATAATATAATCTATATTTGTTTATTCAAAAAAATACTTTGTGTAAAAAGAGTATAGTAGAAGCCACTTATTAGAATCACTTTGGGACTGATCTATTTTGATGACAATAACCAATTGATAACATTAAGTAGTGCATGCCAAAAAAGTACAATTTTTGATTTTTTTTTTATTATACAGTATATGCTGTTATATACAGGTAACTTTGATTCAACGTTTTTGTCAGGACTTCTGAAAAAACTAAGGATACTGGAAAATGATAGATGCAGAGCTATATAAAATGAAAAAAAAATTAGATTAAAAGATATTAATAATAATAATAGAAAGCTCTATAATGAATCGATGAACACATCTTGAACTTTTTACTATATATTATATAATCAATTAAGCAAAAAAGTGAAGTGAAATGATTTAAACTCAATTTTGTCAATTTCAGTTTATAGAAAATCACAAAGTATTAGAGCAATAGTGAGAAAATTTTATATCAAAAATAATTTATTTTTTTCAATAAAGGAAATTATAAAGTTACTAAATCTTTATATCAGCAATTTTAAACTATATATTTCATCATAAAAAAAAACATTAAAAATCACCAAATATGGCAACAGTAAGACTTATATTCATAAGGGTAAGACGTACGGCAAAACCATTTAAAGGCAATGTGAAGTTTTGAAAATCAATCATATTTGTCTGTATGAATTTATTAATTAAAAACATATACAATTCAGATTTTTCCACTTAAGTCAAATCTGCATTATTTTAAATAGAGGACAAGTGTTTATCTTTGGATTTTCTTGTTTTTTGCATAAATTTTGGTGATAACAAAATAACAAATGAATGATTAACAAATAATATTGTTTATTTAATAGATTTAACCAATATTTTAGTATTATCTGCTGTGATATTTTTTTAGTTTTAAATACAGTATTTTATAGTAGTGTATCAATTCTGATGATAACTGAAATTCTGATTAAGCAGAGTCGGCCGGATGGCCACCTGGTAAAGCTTTGGCTTACCACCCTGGAGGATCCAGGTTCAAATCCGGGTCCCACACCTCCAATTTTTCAGGAGGGGTCCGGGCCTGGCCCGTTGAACCCCATCCTTCAATCATCCAGTTGACCCCATCATGGGTGTTGCCCAGCCTGTGATGGGCTCTGCAAGTGGCTGCCGCCAGATACAGTATATCCCATGAGGATATGCGGCGTAATCTAATTAACCTAACCTAACCTGATTAAGCAGAAATTTCATAATGCATTTTAATATGGATGATTCGGGACTGTAAATTTTGATCACTTGATAACAATATCCATGATTACAATAAGTGGCTCCTACTATACTTGTTAATTACATTTCTTTATACATGTATTTAATATTTGTAATAGAAATGTTTAAAGGGCATAGCAAATAAATTAAATAATTACAAAATAGTAATTTCTCATTAATAACAAAATATTTTGTGCAATAATCTATTTCAGTTTTGATTAAAAAAAAAAAAATTTAAAAGAAAAAAAGATGAGACTTGAACCCGCATTCTTCCAATAACTAATCAAAAACGAAATGCATTGCGCTGTGACAGCACTTGATCAAATGTCAATATTAATTGGTATATAAATAACATAAACTTTAAACCCCTTTTATTTGGTCATGCTTGGGAATTGCATCATATTACTTTATCATGGGTATGAAGGGATAGTACTACAATATCTATAAAAATCGGCAAAAATGGAGGAGCCATGGTTGGCACTCTCCAAACAATTATAACAATTATAGAATTCTTCTTAACTCTAGGTATAATTGTGTGGATTGTTAATGCAGAAAAATATTTTTATCAATATGCTGTATGTTTAAAAGAAGTATATGATAAATAAGTATTATAACTGCTAAGATTTCAAACTTATCAGAATCAATCTTTAAGTTTTTTAAGTATACAGTTGTTTTTGTGCAAAGAATAATAATCAGGATTAATAAATAATTGCAAAATTGAAAAAAAAAATATAATCTATAAACTAATGGTTGATTGAACAAATATATTTTTCCATCTTTCCAGTTCATATAAAATAAAAACAAATTTTATAAAAAAAAAATAGCTAGAAATTATGACAACTTGCACCATTAAAATTAAAATTTTTATGAATTAATGATACTAGAATGAAAGAGAGAATATTCATTGATATATAGTCTTAATAATACTGAATGGTTAAAATTTTGAAATGTTGAAACCTGAAATATTCAAGAAAATTTGAACATTTTTGAGAAACTGCAGAAAAGAATAATTATAAAATTTTGATTGAGAATTTATTACTTTGCTCAATATTTCATTAAAAATTTGACTTTCTCCATGATTAGCACATTCAAGCTTATTAACAAATGAATATTTTCATAAAGATATTGTTTCAATGGGAAAATGTTAGAGCAAAATGAAAGCTAAAGTTGATGATAGATCAATGCAGAATATTAATTGGATATTCTTTATGACCAGAAAAAACAACCAAAAAATATATATGACGGTTTTTATTTATTATAATAATTGTTAAAGTTTCATTTAAACTTAATACACTGCATTTATTTATAAATATGCAAATAGTAAACAATACAATATTCCTAAAGCTGTAGACATTCTGCAACTAATAATAGCAAAGAGACAAAGTAAGCACTATGCAGAAATAGATCTTTATTTCAGAAAGAAACGCTTTCGACCTTTCTCAACAGGTCTTCGTCAGCTAATCCTGATTAGCTGACGAAGACCTGTTGAGAAAGGTTGAAAGCATTTCTTTCTCAAATAAAGATTTATTTCTGCATAGTGCCTAGTTTGTCTCTTTGCTAATACAATATTCCATGATTTAAACAAATAATTAGGATATAAAGATTTTTATATAATTTGAATTCTATATAAATCAGAAAAATAACTTTTAACAAAAATTCTGAATCAGAATAACTAATAAAAACTACTGGAGCTAGATGGACTGTGATGATTGCATCTATACAATGTTTTGGTACTACAGTGGTATCTTGGTTAACGACGGTATTCCGTTTCAGGATTACTGTTGTTATCCAAGGCGCGATTCCCCATAAGATTTACTTGAAAATTGATTAATTTGTTCCGGCTCCTTCTCACAACCGTAGTAAATATTAAAAATGCAGATAAAACTCATTTAAAATGTTCATATTTGCTACAAAAAAAATTAACATTAATGAAATGAATTGTTCATGAAAACAGTTTTAATTATCAATTTTCGTCAGAAGGACAATTAGACTCACTTTGGAGTTTTTGACAAGCGAACCTGTAAACACTGATTAGCAGCTTATAGATTCAATGATTGTTATATAGATATGTAAACACCGATTAGCAGCTTATAGATTCAATGATTATTATATAGATAAGATTTGATTTTGCCTTTTAATGGCGAATGAATAGTAACACGCACTTGCCCATTTATTGTCTATATGAACTGTAAGATCTCGGACAGACGATTTTTGTTCTAATGAAATCCAAAACTGCGACGTCACACCACTTGAAGGTGTCAAGTAATATATAACACAAATAAACAATAGAACCAGACTTTGTAATGAAATCCAAAACTGCGACATCACACCAATATGTCACCACAATGTCAAGTAATATATAACACAAATAAACAATAGAACCAGACTTTGTTGGCAAAATTTAAAATAATAATCGGTATGTTTATAATTTTATTTAATTTTAATAATGATATTGTTGGATTTGAATTGATTGTAATAAAAATAATAACGATTAACAACTGAGCTAACGAATCACATGATGCGATGACAAGCTGTTATACAATTCTATTTTGTCGGAAGTTCCCATAATCAGGAGTCATTAACCAAAGCCTGCATCGTTAACCAAGTACGTCGTTATCCGAAGCCATCATTAACCAAGGTACCACTGTATTTTGAATCTACACAGTTTGTGGATCCTAATTGATTATAACAACTGAGCTAACGAATCACATGATGCGATGACGAGCTGTTATAGAGCTCTATTTTGTCGGAAGTTTACATAATCAGGAGTCGTTAACCAAGACATTTTTTTCTTACAACCACTCGTCATTAACCAAGTACCTCATTATCCGAGGCCATCGTTAACCAAGGTACCACTGTATATTGCTCCCTGACTGAAAGAGAAATAATGCTGCATGGAAAGATATTGTGCCAATAACATGATGCATAAGATCAGCAAACAATACATCAAGTTACTTAATTTATTTATATTTTAACTTTTAATGTTGTAAACCAACATGTTGAGACTTGTAACTTATAAATACAATAAATATTTAAGCTCAATATTTCCAAAAAAAAAAAATTTGGAAAATTTTTAATGTAAAGTCAAATATACAAAAATCAGAGACTACCTGTATATAATTTCAAATTTGATTTCATTTCATTAAAACCTTAAAATTAATTTCTAGAACATATTCTAAAGATTTCTATTCTTTTTAACAATTTTGTAATTGTTTGGAAAATTCATATTCTGTAAATTTATCAATCAATTAGTGTTTATTGCAAAAACTAAATTATAAACTAAATTTTGAAAAAAGGAAATTGAAATCAGTACTATTGATTTTAGGAATTTAAATGACAAAAAAATATTCATGTAAATATTAAATATAAGTAAACTGATGTGATATCATTTAATTTATTTATATTTTATGGTTTTGACATAATTTCGACCTATTTTCTTATTTCTAGTATTAATTTGGAAAGATTTTATTTATTAGTTTTAAATTTTATAGTAAGTTCTGAATTTTATTTTAAAAAATTTATAACCCATAGATATTATCCAAATATCAATATAATTGATATTTATTTATTCTATGGGGAAAATAAAATGCTTTTGAGAGCTGAATTTTGAATTAATTTCATTATTCATAGTTATTATTGCATACAATATTTATTTTCTGGTATTACAAAATTAACAGTAATAAATTTTATATAATTTTATATGTGGGTCATTTATTTTCTATTTCTATTATTTAAAAAATTTCTAATTTTAGATAGATTTTAAATCATAAATTTTTTAACATTACAAAAAATTGTTTTGAATTGTTATAAAATTTATACACTAAACCAAAAAATGACAAATTCAAATCTTGTTGAGAGTATTTATTAAACAATTCATATTGAAAGGGAAGCTCAGGAAGCAAAACAAAGTTGAGAATGTTGCCACTAAACACTCACATCAGGTACATTCTCAATTGTTTACGATTTATAAAAATAACTGTTTTATAAGAGGATAAAATTTGAAAAAACTATAAAATGTAAAATGTAAATTGTACATTCTTAAGTGGAATAAGGATAATAATTAAATTTATTTAATTTTATTTGAATAATGAAGCTTACTATGTTTTAGTGTTTATGAATTACATATAGTACAGTAGTTAAAATATAATGTATGAAGAATGTTTATGGCAACAGTGCAAGCCACACTGAAGAATGCTGAGAGCCGTGTGGCTTGCAGACCTTGAATTTGACATGCTTACACTAGACTTGTGATGGGTAAACTGTGGCTCTCATAAATAATAGCACATTTGAAAGCAATATTAAGAATAAACATTATAAAATTTAATTCGGATTTTGAAAAGATTACTAAATAATGTAAAGAATTTCATTCATTACATTGAATGTAAAGAATGTCATTAATCAGTACTTTCTTAAATAAATAATATATTTACATTATTTGTAATTTTTTGTTGATGCCCTGTTTTATTTATAATTTTCTTCTGGTCTATTTCTTGATGAACGTGGCCTTGAAACAATAACAGCTTAAAATCTTTTATTTTCCAATGAGTATTTCATTGAAAAATAAAAGATAAAATTCAATTTCATTTTGAGTTGAAGGTCTAAATTTCCTTCACTTATCATCAGTACATTTGATTCACAATTCTCAAAATTCTTTTCTGTATTAATTTACATAATATTTGGTATTTCTTATTTCTTTGTTCAGCTGTTATTACATTGTTATTTTGTTTCACAATTAAACATTATGTTTTATCCTTTTTAATTCTGATTCTGATTATATTCTGTTAATTTATATTCTTTATTATTATTCTCATATATATATTTTAAAAATGTATAAATGTAAAATATGTGTGTTGTTAATACAAATGGAAAGCATGTAAAACATGAGATATGTATTTATGGCAATTTCTAGAAACATATTGCCAATATAAATGGAAAACTCTAGTCAAATTATAAAAAAATTTTTCTTTCTATAAAAGTTATAGCTAATAACATATTGCATTAAAATTTATAAAAAAAAAAAAGAAATCACTTTTTTAAATATTTTTTTCCAGGTATAATATATTTAAAGGTTGTCCTAAATCTAAAACTGTGACCATAATTTTACGAGGAGGAGCTGAACAGTTTATTGAAGAAACTGAACGATCCTTACATGATGCTATTATGATTGTGAGACGTGCAATGAAGAATGATGCTGTTGTTGCTGGTATGTGATTTTAATATTATATTGTAATATTAATACTATATTATATACTTATCATTAATCTTCACAATCTGCAGAGAGAAGTTGAACATTCAAGCTTATTGCATTCCTTGTCATTTAGGATGTGTAGGCAGTGAATTGGCTGACAATCTTGCTCAATCATTTATCTCCACAGAGATCTTATATTTTCTGTTTGTGTTCCCATTAAAATCATATCCTTTTTATACAACACATATAAGCTTATGGGAAGAAATCTGGAACAAAAATATAAAAGGTTAAATAACACACAAACTTTTCCCCAAAGTCAGAGCAGATTGAGAGTTGGTGACTTTCAGTTTTCTAGTGGAATCACTGAATTTTTACAGAGCATGATTGTTTCAATAACTATCTTTTTCAGTTCAAGAACCAAAAGTAACAAGTGGAATTGTGGTACATAGTTGCCAGATTATATTAAGCATATTATTTCTAACTGTTTTTTTTTTCAGGCATAGAACTGTTATTGTTACACATCCTTACTAACAGAAATATAGTTTGGCCTTGCTCTCTGAACATTTTAGTTAGTGATGTGGTGACCCTAAATATCTCTGGATAGTGAAAGAATTACTATCCTAAATTGATTATAGTAACTCTCACTATCAGCAGTTTCAGGATATTACAGCATAACTACATTCATAATGGAGTTGGCTGTCAAGTGAAAACTGGGCCCAGATCTTCCCTGAAAAATTCCTGAGATGTGAAACCCAAAAATTGAGTCTATATCTTCCATGTGGTAATTAACACTTAAATACATGACCATCTAGCTGGTACTTGTAAATATTATCTTGACAATAATTATCTTAAAAGTTGAGTTTTTTCTAAAATAAATAATTTAAAGGCTGTTCAATATATTTTTAGAATAAAAATTAAAAAAAATATTGATTAATTTGTTACTAATGAAATTTTTAAAGGTTAATAAATGGCATAATGTGGAATTGTTTGGTTTCTAACCAGCCTCACCATTTGCCAGTATGTTAATGATATTAATATATTTCTATATCAGAGTTGTACAGATGGATACAAATGGATATCTGACCATCAGTTATTCCAAGAAATTCCCATTTAATGATGATGACTAATATAGCTCTATTAGAAAATACTGTTTGTCAAGACATCCAATTGTAGTGAAGTGAAAAAATTTGACAATTCTATGGTTCCATTTGGCAGTTCTTGTAATTGTATATTTTAACAATTACAAGAACCCAAAATCAACCATTTTATATGAGTTGTGATTTAATTAGATTCATAATAAATATAACATTTCAATAAATATGATGCTTTAAATAATAATAAATAAAATTAATATATGGAATGATTTTCCATCAAAGAAATCCTTACTGCAGGCAGTGCAATAAAGATTGGTCACAGAATTAATTTGTAACATGAATAATACAATATCACAAAAGTGAGAATTTCAATGTTTTGAAAAAACTTTTTTCATATTGGAGAACAAAAAGACAAGCAGACTTGTGAATTTTGGATCTTCAGAAGATTATTAGTATCATATTAAAAATAACTAAACAGTTGAAATTGTAGATGAAACCAGTATATAAATCAGTGTTACACAACTTTTTTTTATCAACAGGTTGAATAATAGATATTTTCTGAACTTGTAGACCACATTAAGATAATCTGCATAAATATAATAATAAATTTTGGTGAATATAATAATAATATAAATTTAAATTGGCTATATAAGGTTTTCAGAAATACTTGTACAAACTTCAGTATTGCATTTTCCACACAAAAAAAAATAGTTCATATAAACGTGTCTGAAAATTCTTGGAAACATTCAACAACAAAAACAGACTATTATATTTTACTTTAAACTTACACAAAATATTTACAAGAATACATTATCAATATGATAAATTACAAGAAATGCTCAAAATGTTTTGCACCTGCTTCAATGCAGGAGTGGGCATGTTGGACCATGGACTGTCATAGTCTTTGAAAGAGTACAACATTTCCATGATTGACATATTCTTGCATGCATTAAAGCAGATGGAGGACATTTTGAGCTTGTATTGGGATTTGAACTTTTCAGAAGTCAAATTGATTAACTCTGTTTTTTTGTAAATTTCTCAATTTTATTACCCAAGCACATAATTCGTGCAAACATGTGCTTGGATACTAAAATTGAGAAATTTACAGAAAAAAAAAATTAATCAGTTTGACTTCTAATCAGCTCATTTATTACAGTGATATTGTGTAACTATAAATGTCTTGTGTCAGTTTGAAACAAGATATTTACAGATAAGGATTGTTATGTTATGTTGTTGTTAAAATATGACAGTCTGTTGTTTTTGTTATTGAGTGTAATCTTTCAATATAACTCAAAAACAAAGAACTTTTGGACATATAAATATTTGAACTTTTTTCTTGTTTAGATATGGAGAACTCAATCTTAAAGTTTGTATAAATATTTATGAAACATGCTATAAATGGCTATATGACATTTTTCACATTTTCCTGTGAAAACATAAGTATGTATTATTATTGGAAATTTACTCTATTATAAATTTAACTTTTAAAATTTAAAATTATTTTATATTAATATTACTGGATGCAGACTACAAAAAAGTATTATCAGGCCACAGGCAGATGCAAATTGTATACTGCTGATGTAAATTATCAAAAAAACATTTCCTTAAAAGAACTTTTTCAGGTTTTTCCCAGACAACATTCGGAGCACATTGCTAGTATATGATATATTTATTTAAGATCATTTTTTTTACATAAAATGTAAAATTTTGAAAATCATCCAGAATCCAGGACTTAGTTCAAATTTGATCCTGCTGGCCCCTCTTTCTGGACCTTCCCATATATTGTATATGAATGTGGGATCAAAATAGTTGACTTTTATAGGATTTAATTATCAAGCAGAGTCAATTAAGTCAGGATTTCTGCACATCAGTTGTGATGATTTATTGTTCTCATACAAATTGTGAATTTTGAAAATAATGACCAAAAATATAATAAACATACAGAAATAAGTGACACTCAGGGCCATTGTTTAAACGGGTTCTAGACCTTGGCCGCGGTCTGAACCACGGTTTTATAAAATTTGCATTGCATAAACGAAGCATCTTAGCAGATGGATCAGATGAGGTCTAGGAAACCGGTTTCTAAAGTACATTTCTAGACCAGCCTCTAGACAGGTTTAGAATCTAGACCGCGTCTTCTTGTGCATGCATTAAATTTTCATAGTTTGTAGAATCCTTCATATTTAATTTGAATTATTATTGAGTGAAATATTATTTAAAGAATATATTAAATGTTTAAGTGCAATTTAAAACATTCTTCGTTTCTTCACTTCAAACTTTTGCTATATTACTGACGTCATTGATAGAGCTCGAGATACTGATTGGCTGATGCTGGGGGCGCCTAGGAACTGTAGTAACAACCGAGGTTTAGCCGCCGTTCTTGTGTTGGAACTGTAATAACAGCCGAGGTTTAGCCACCGACCAGTATAGTCAAGGTCTTTGCAATGCTTTTAAAACCGCGATTTATCTGAACGCCCGTCTAGAAGCGGTTTTTGCTGTAAACCGTGGACGATAGAAACTCCGTTTCCCAGTTTTTGCTGTAAACTGTGGACTATAGAAACTTCGTTTAAACAATCGGCCCTTAGAGTCCAGAGTGATGTTCCGAATATGCATTTTTAAACATAGATAATTTTTTAAATATACAGAGAATTCCAATTAACCAAGTCTTGTTGTTCCATATTATCTCATTTTGAATTTTTTCCTTTTTGTAATTTTTATAATAAAATACTTGCAAATAAAATTAAAAATGTTTTAAATTACAAATAAAACATTTGTTTACAACTATTTTATTACAAAAAATAAAAAAAATTAATGTGAAGTGAATGACAGCTCATTTTTATATTATATAATAAAAGTCATTATATTCAAATAGCAGATCTAACCCGAAAATCACTTTAATATATTTGTATTCAGTTTATTTCATAATAATTTTCAACATTAGCCAAGGTTTTGATTATTCAAGATATTCTTGGTTTGTATTAGCTAATCTTGGTTCGTCTATGTATCATCTATCTTGGTTGTGTTATGTAATTGGGATTCTATTTTGTAATTAATTTATTGCATATAAAGTTAAGATTCTATTATATTTATTTGAAAATTTGATAAAATACTGTGTTTATATGACATAAATATTCAAAATTAAAAGTGATATACAGTCAAACCCTGATAAGATGCCACTCTTGCTAAATCCTTTCTGCCAAATTTCTTGGTTACTGCCAAGAAATTTGGCAGAACAGATCTTCTCTATGTTAATGGAATAGGCAACTTCAATAAGACACCATCCGTCATCAGCCAGTAGAAATGTCTAAACAAATATTCCTGTTGGTATTGTATTTGTCCTCGTTAACCGCCAAGGGCATGTATGGTGACTTATGTCCCAAAGTTCATCCCGAACTTTATATACAGTATTAAAAGCTCTCTGGATTCATTTGTAACCAACGGGTGACAGATATGCAGTTAACGGTTAATCGTGTCTCTTTAAGCTTGGTTCATACCTAGATTGTAGGAAATTTAAGATTGTTAAGAAGCTTGGTTCATACCTAGATTGTAGGAAATTTAAGATTGTTAAGAACCAGATTGTTTCCATTGTTTATTGCATACCAAGCAAATAAGGATACTATATAGTAAGTTATGCACATTGTGCTTTTATAAGAACTCAAAATAGAGGATCAGAACAGCACATGGACATGTTTTCTATATAGTACTGTACGAATTCAAAGTAGAGGATCAGATTGACATGTTTTCTATGTAGTACCGTACATATACAGTACCGTAAACTGGGATGACTTAGGCCCATTAGGGTGGCTTTGGCCCAATTTTAGAAACGTGTTTCTGTTTTAAATTTATCACCAATTTTTAAAGATGTCATAAAAAACAATAAAAATATAAATAAACAAATGTTTTTTATGACATCTTTAAAAATTGGTGATAAATTTAAAACGGAAACACGTTTCTAAAATTGGGCCAAAGCCACCCTAATGGGCCTAAGTCACCCCAGTTTACTAGTTTACTATACTGTAAAATATAGTTTTTTAGAAATGTTAAGTTTGGATGCTAAATATAAATGTACTGTGTATTTCATTAAATTTAATAATTTCGGAGTTCATTTTCATTTCTATACTACATGTATTTTCAATAAACCACCAACCCCAATTAGCCGCCAAAATTGTCCCCAAATGGATGGTGGCATCTTATCGAGGTTTGCCTGTGTGTATATATATATACATGTATATATGAGTTATTCATTTATTTAAAACAAATATTAAATATACAATCAATTTCTATATATATTTAAAGTATTTGCAGAGTGGACTTATTGGCATTATCATAACTATCTATATAATAATTTGTTTATCCTCATTAGTGCTATGTACAACTTTAGACTGAAATAGCTCGAAGACTATACAATGAAATTTTATAAATCCTTGTGATTTGAGTTTCTATGAGATGAAATTAGAATTTTTGATTATTAAATATATATTTTAAATAATCATTATAAAAAATTTCAAAAAATCAAATATCGGCAAAACTTTATAATTTATTTGATAGGTGGCGCGATATATCTGCCTGAGATGTTATCTTTCCAGTAGATTAGGTTAGGTCTTATCTCTCAGACGATAATTACGTATAATTTAATAGTTAAGAAGACTATATAATACTTAAAACAGCAAAAAAAGCAATAAATTGTGCAAACATATTCCATTTTATTTTAATATATCTGTTTTTTTAAATTTATTCAACAATGTTTGTAATGTCATGATATTTCTCACATGAGAAAATAAAATTGAATAATCCTTTTATAACTTGTACAGCCAGTGGATACTTTCAAATAACTTTAGGGAAATTCCGCAGCGATGAGTGAAGTAATTGACAGTCAATCAGTCGTATTGATACATTGTCTCTCCTCATCTATTCACCATTGCATTTTGCTTTAGTTGACAGCTCATTTCTGCATACAAAATATCAAAATATGCCATCCTTAAATTTTTCTAAGAGATATCTCAGTTGGTAAAGGAAACAATCTATAGACACGTGTGAAAATTAGGCAGTTCTATTGGTGAAAACATTCATGATGGACACAATACACCAACAATCATTTCTCTGAATAACAAATAAGCATGTGTAGATTGATAATCAGTTAGACCAGGGGTTGGCAAACTTTTTTGTAAAGGACCAAATAGCAATTATTTTAGTTTCCATGGGTCAATATTTTACCTACTTAAAAACTATCCTAAAAAATTTAGAACATTGAGAACAGATTGTTTATTAAATTAGCAACCGATTATTTAAATGAAACGTAATTGCTTTACCAACACAGCATTCATTTTCGAACATAGAATTTAACATTCAAAAATAATAATGTTTGAAAATGAATGCTACATTTGTAAAACAATTAAGTTTCATTTAAATAATCAGTCGCTAATTTAATAAACAATCTGTTCTGAATGCTCTAAATTTTTTAGGATAGTTTTTAAGTAGGTAAAATTTATAGATGATTTTAAAAACACAAATAAGCATACTTTAAAAATAGTTATTGACTGAACCGGAAATGATGTCACAAAACTTTTACACATTATATCTTTTAAACGGAGCCTCGAATCAAAAAACACGACTAGATATTTTTACTCAGAATTTTATCCTCTAGAAGTTCTGTAAATTTTGACACAACCTTTTTGAATCATCCTGTATAATGTGCTGTCATTGAGCATGTTACTTCCATTGTTTTGTATCACCATTTTGATTTTTCTGATTTTGTAACAAATGATGGAGTTTCTGTTACAAACCCAGTCATACTGTTTTGTATAACTATGCTCATGATTTGAAAAATCTATTTATGAATGTTTAGCATTTATTTATTGTAATCAATGTCTATATTTTATTTTTTTTGATACTTCATATTTGAAAAAACTTGCAAACCTAGGAATTTATAAACCAAGAACTACCTGTATTAATAAATAAGTTGTACCCAGTGTTTGGTGCAGCATGGCCCAGGTGGCCCTCGTGCCAGTAATCCCTACTAAACAAACAAACAAACAATAAGTAAGTTGCTGTTCATTTAATAATTTGAGATGGTTTAATAGAAGTTTGTTTACCTATTTCATTTATAAAGATTTATTTATTATGCAGTAATAATTTAAAACATTATTCAGTACATGTAAGTTAATATGAATAATCTTTTACAAAATCTTGCTAATTATTTTTATGTTGAAATTCTTTCACTTAATACTTTTCTTGAAATTATGTAAAGAATAATTGGATTTAAGTATATATTTAAAATTTTTGCATAAAACTTTTTTCTCTCATTCTCATTTTTAAGTTTTTTCATATTAATTAGATTCATTTTATTTCATGTTAATTATTTATTTTTTCATTTCCAAAAATTTTTTTATATATACTTAAAAGAGTCATGATTCTTTTATGAAGACAGATTAATTTTTATAGTTTCCAATTTAACAGAAAAGAATTGAAGTAACATCTTTATTAATTTTATTTGGAAGAAATGGATTTATTAAGATTCAAAAGATTTTTCTTACATCAGATAGTTTTGTAAATACTGACATTTAATCTGTTTTTAGTTAAAATTAATAGCAAAATCCAATATTATAGAAATATTTTACCAACATGAAACAAAAATTGTTGCATTTATTTTATGCTATAATATCAATCAAATATTAAAGTGTCATAGTATTTTTCATTTGAGAAGCTTGTCTTTATATAAAAGTAATTTTATTGATATATTGTATAGCTTTAAGCTTTTTATTTATTTCTAGCTTTAAGATGATACTAACATCAAATAAATAAGAATATTGCATCCATTATATTATGACTATTTATATATATTCAATGTTTAATATAATAAATATTTTAATCTTTTTTAGGTGGAGGTGCAATTGAAATGGAATTATCCAAATATTTGAGGGATTATTCTCGCACTGTTGCAGGAAAACAGCAATTATTAATAGGTGCAATGGCAAAAGCTCTTGAAGTTATTCCCAGGCAGTTGTGTGATAATGCAGGATTTGACGCAACTAATATATTAAATAAATTAAGACAAAAGCATGCCACAGGTTTGTCTATTTTTCTAAACTTTGTACAATACATACTTTTAATGCATTGCATATTATTGTAGTGCATTAAAAGCAAATATGATATTTTGCCTGGAGTTTTTCATAATTGAGCATTAATCTGTTGTATCCTAAAAATTGGAATCTCCATCCATATTTGAGATTTTTTTGTATAATCATTGACATTTCTGTTTTTTATTGGTGAAAAGATACTTGATATAATAATATTTTTTTTTATTGTTTAGTTTTTTTATTTTATTTACAGCCGTATTCACCACAATAGCTTAAAACCAGTTTCAGAGATCAATGCAATTTTTCGTATTTACCACGGTATAAATCGCAACTCAAGCCACTGAAAATGAAACGCGTTTTAAGCTACCTTTGTCTGCGACTTAAGTCATCGTTTCAAGATGGACGACTATGATGTGTTCGACGATCTTTGTCTTATGGGTGAGTTACAGCATAATAACTTGTTTAGAGGGCGATGACCACGTAAAATTTACTCTGTTCAAAATGAGGACATAGATGTGTTAGACGATTTTGACTTTCGCATGAGATATAGAGTTAGCAAAGAGGTTGTCCTATCGCTTGTTGATAGATTTGGTCAGCGACTGAAATTCGATAGCAATAGGAATAATTGTCTCTC
>AYEL01076854.1:0-69286 GCA_000484575.1 Olivierus martensii
TAAAGAAAAAAACTAAAATATCAATACTTGTTGGAACTTTACTGTACCCATATGAGCTGGGCGAACTGGATTGCTGCTGGGGGCGAGGCTGTGCGCAGGGTTTTGTGCTCCGCGAGTCACGTGCGCTCCATACACTCCGTGCGTGTGTGTTCGTGAACCGAAGCATCGTTCATAAAGCGAAGCAAAATTTGTTCGCAAATGGTGTTCGTAGACCGATTTGTTCGTGAACCGAGATGTTCGTGATCCGAGGTACCACTGTATTTATTACTTGACAGATTCAGACATATAAAAATGAAATAAATATTTTCAGTCGTATTTATGACATCACTACAATATATGTTGGATGATAATTTTACATTAATTCAAAAAATCTTTCATTTTAGCTTAATTGAATGGCTTTAGAATCGCCATGTACTGAGATCACACCTTGGAGCAAGCAAAACACCTTTTCTGTTTTTAAACCGTATGTCTTTTGCCAGCGGTTAGAATGTCTAATGACGTCAATAAAGATTAAATGGGATTCATGGTAGTGTGTCTCGAGGCAGATAAATTTTCAAATGAGCAGCAAAAACAGGGCCAACGAGAGGAGAGTGATGATGTGGTAAAGTTTCCCGGCTCGGGATTCATGAGGGGTCGCATATTTGTTTGTTTTTACCACAATTTGTTTTTACATGCCAATTAGCTGTAGAAAGACAGTATTCAAAATTAGAGTCTGAACAGGAGTAATAAATTGTTCCAACCTTATAATTCTAAAATTATTTGGAGCACGCACAAATTTTTCCTTTGGGCCCAGTGACATCTCTCAGCCTCTGGCGAAAAACTTTAGTCTCAGTGGAGAATAGTGGAGTAGTTAGAAAATTCTGGAATTACTCCTAATTAATCTATTAATACATTAAATTTTTGAAATAAATTATAAAATCACTCATCAATCACCGACATATTTTTTTTTTTATTGTTGGCATAGCTGCAATGGGTTTACTAGTGAATATTAATGTTTTCGATTTTTTTTTTGATATTTCATATTTAAAAAAATTCATAAACCTGGGAACTTCCTGTATTTTTGATCATATTTGTAGTATCCAAAATTTAATTACCTAAAATATATTAATTTATGTACAGTCCTACATATCCACATTTTTTAACAAAAAAAAATCAAAAGAATCAGTAAGATAATCATTGTTAAGAATGCCTGTTTTTTATAAACCTTATTGTTAAGAATAAATATGGTGGATTTCACAAAGCCACAATGGGAACACATCATAACTGAGTTGGCAAATCTTACTATCTTGTGAAAAATTTTTTGAATTTTGATTGTCCTGTCTATAAGCCAATCCCCTCCTTCAAAAAAATTTTTTAGAAAAAATTCCTTAGCTCAAATAACCATGAGCATATATGGTTATTAGCATTAATTTAGGAATTCAGAAGCATATTTAAATGAATATTAAAACATATTGATAATTGTTCACATAGATGTTTTTTTTATAATTATTACATATCAAATGTAAAAATCATATTTCTGAGATTATCATTTCATATCATTTACTATTGCTTCCATTTAATTTAAATTATATTATAACATACAAGTGTAATCAGTATTCTCCTGATTACCTTAAGTGTAATCAGAAGAATATCTTACTTGAGTGGAGCTGTCATCTAATATAAATTTGAAATTAATGAAAACATCTAATAGACATTGTAAAGCCTTTGATCTGTGAATAATAAAAATGAATTGGATGTATTTTATCATATAACACAGTGGTTCTCAAACTGGGGTCTTCAGTCCTCTAGGGTACCATGAAGGGTCCCCTACAGGACCGCAGATCCCATTTTAGAGAACCACTGTTCATATCCTGAATAGTTGTCCACTGCAGGAAAAAGATTGTATGTAAAAAACTTTCTCCATCTTTCTTATGATTGGGCTATTTGACTAAGATTTGCCATTTTCTGAACAAATAATTGTTTGTTAAAAAATGTTTTGGTAACAGTACCTATATATTAATAGTAGTTAATTTTAAAGAGTCCACGAGCAATCTAAAAAATTGTAAAGAAACCGTCATGCAAGAAAACCTAAAAAAGTTTGAGAACACTGATATAATATGTCCATTTTTCACACATGAATGTAAATAAGGAGTGTAGCATCCCTGGTTTATAAATTTAGGTGTGTCTGTAACAGATTAACTTAGACTTGATGATTGCTCAAAGATGGGCCAGAAACATTATTCAAATAAAATATTTTAACTTCTGCAATCTTGAGCTATTTTTTGAATAACTAGTTTGTAGTTAGCTTTGATCATTTTATTGCATTGCTCTTTTTTAATCTACAATAACTTTTCAATTCGTTAAGCAGGATAAAATTAGCTTCAATAAGTTTTTTTTATTGAGAATAAAGTACTTTCAGCTCATGCGAGCCCTCTTCAGTATTTCAACTTATTCAACAGGACATTAATAAGAACAGTCATCATTACGATGCCGACTCACGGCTCAGATCGGTTGATTCTCGCATCATGTGATTCTCGTTTTGAGACTCGGTTGGTGAATATGGCTGTTAGTTAAGAGAAACTATACTTTTTGTATGTCTATTTGCTATACCATCTAATATTGCAGGAAGATTTGTTCTAATAATTATCTTTTTAAAATTTTGATTATTATTTATAATTAAGAAAATGCTAAATTCAAAATTGTTTCACATAAAGTTAATATTATTTGAAAATAGAAATGTCAATGTTTTAAAATTGCTTACCAATTTTTATTAATTAAACCATGTTCAAATTGAATCAGCAAGTTCAACCAATCATCTTGATAACTGATTAAAAGTGCACTGAATTTCCAACCCAATGACTCTTCACCTACAATTATGTTAACCTTAGTTATTACCTCTACCTCTAACATTTTTTGAATCAGGTTTCTTACTCCCAACCTGAATTGCTCTCTCTCAAATCAATTTAATCCTAAAAACTCAAGTTTTCTTACAAATAGACAGATAATCATAACTGGAATATTTTTTTATAAATAAGCTCATCTTTCAATCTTTTGAAAGTTCATTAAATTGATCCCTCAAGAAACTGTTTGAAATAATAAACATTATTTATTGAGTAACAGAGAATTATTTCATGAAACAGAAATGCTGAAGTAGTGATTATGAAATGATGTAACCCTTTCCATTTATTGTTATAATTTACTATTTACTTTTATTAAATTAAGAAGTTTTGTTTTTGTAATTTTCAGAATAATCAGTGGCAGACTGGTAAATTATACCGACTCTGGCAAACTAAAGTAAACCGGGCCCCATAAGTATATTAATGCAAGTATTTAAAAATATGTAAATATAGTTTTTTAGAGAGGGAGGAGAGAGAATTAATTAATAGTTAAGAATTAGAGTAATAAATGTATACATATAATATATTTAAACATTTTAAAAAATTATCCCATTAAATATTTTTTTTTATCCCAAGAGCATATTCATATATTTTACATATAATATTTTCATTTTCTAACTGCAATAATAAATGATTTTCAATTGACATAATTATTAGTGCCATTTACTCTTATGAGAAAGCATTTGTTATTTTTATTTATGTTTTATTTAAATCAGTTAAAACGAAAATTTAAATACAGGTTATTTTCTAATTTAATAACAATTGAGACACTGAAATTTGCTGAATTTGATCCATTTTAATCCTTTTTTTTTTTAATTTTCTGGTCTGAAAATTTTTGGTTCAACAGCAAATGACCATGGCTCCAGTGTACTTGCAGTTTGCATTGAAGTCTATATATCATATTCACCATGGTATAAATCACGGTAAAAAACTTTCTTGGGATATACACATCGACAGTAGTTTGTGATAAGAATATAGTAAAGGAAAATTTGGTGGCAGTGCACAGTGGATAATTACATGCAACGGTATAAATCGCGGTAAAAAACTTTCTTGGGATATACACATCGACAGTAGTTAGTGATAAGAATATAGTAAAGGAAAATTTGGTGGCAGTGCACAGTGGATAATTACATGCATCAAATCAAAGTTTCTTACATGCACAGTTGTTTTCATGACTTTATCAAATTCAAATTTTTAATACATGATTATCATACTTTAAGCAAATAAAAATTTCTGTGATATATGTACTTATTATCGTGAATACTAGACTAGAAAATGGAAAATGTGAATTTTTACGGCTTTTTAGAATTGAACTTAATCTTGAAAATATTTTGCTCTATATAATCAGTTTTTAGAAATTATTTTGTTTTATATATCTGAAGAAACATTATCTAAACCTACTACTACTGCTGTGATTAAAAGCAATTTGCATTCCAGCTCTAATGTGGGGTAACTGGATACAATTCCCCATACTGTGCGAATAATTACCCCACAGGATGGAGAATTGTGCACATTTGACTTCCTCTGGTTTTTTATTTATAACTTTGTTAATAAGATCTTTTGGAAATTGTTCTTTTATTCCATGAAAGCTAAAGCTTGAGAGCTTATATGCAATTAATAACTAATGTTCCCTATGGTTTGATTAAAATAATATAAAAATACTTTCTTATTATAATTTAAAACCTCTATCTTTACCCAAGGCTTTGGGACATTTGAAACCTATGTTTACAAGCCTCAAATGACCCCATTAGGTCCAGTCCACCTGGCAAATTGCCCGGTGTTCCAATGGCCCAATCTGCCACTGAAAACAATTATGGGATGACCACATCTATTATACACTCTAAGGATGCAAATATCAAATCAGTTTCTCAATATAGTATTTGAAATCATCTACTCTAGAAACAGGAAAAAGAAAATAATCCTTTTAAAATTCTGTATAAAGCACATTTGGAAGCACTTATTTGTAACCTCATAATAGCTAAAGATCGATTTGCAGTTATGTGAAGCACATTTTTATAGACTACTATTATTTTTCTATCAAATGTTTATGGCACTTTAATTATTATGATCTTTCTTATCAAATAATGCAGACAGACAGTATTTTACTCAAATAATAACATAATATTACATAGTTTTTCTTTTGCATGTTTTCACTTAATTTCATATAAGGTACAGCCTTTTACAATATTTTCACTAATTAATTTTTTACATTTTCATTTTTTAATGGAATTGATAATGATGATACTTATTATTTTGTATGATTTTATTGTATATTCTTTTAAAGTTTATGAATATTATTGGCTATTATATATTAGTCATCATTGCCTTTTTACAAATATCTATTACACACAGTTTTTATTTTTTATGATTATTTTGTTTAGTGCAGTTTTGCCAGGCGATCCTAATATTCTGAAATAAAAATAAAGCAGAAACTTATGATTACAGCTGTAATTAGGTTGACCAGTGATTAATGTATTTTGTGCACACAGAGCTAATAAATAACATTCATCAAAAAAGCTCAATGTATGATGGTTGTGTTTATGTAATTTGCATTTTTCAGAACTGTTTTAGTTTCAATTTGTCAGCTCAAGTTTCTACAAACACTCGAGTTTCAGCATCTCTACTCCCAATTAAGAAATTCTGAAATATTGAATAATTGAATTATTTTTTATATAAAAACAAATGCAAATTTATTTTCATATGAAAAACAGTGCATTTCAAGCAATTAAAGGGATTCAAAAATTAAATCATTTTATCACTATTTTTATTCATGTAATATGTCTATTAAATTTATGATAAAAGTTTTTGCATGTAAAATTATGAAAATTTTTATAAATTTTTCAATTTTTTGAATTTTTCCATTTCAAAATAGGAGAAAAAGATTGACTATCCATTTATCCATCATCACAAAAACTTGTGTAAATACAGATGCTTATATAATTGTGAACATAATGCATTCATAAGTTTTATTTTTAACTCTAAATTTATTCATATCCTGAATATATAGGTACTAAACACATTACATGTACTATATTGGGAAATATGTATTGATTGAACCAATTGAAATTTTTTTTTTTATTTCAGAGATTTCAGCATTAATAATGAATTATTATTTAGATTTTTGATGAAAGTTCAGCCATTTTGAAATATTTCAATAATACATATTTCAGAGATTTCAGCATTAATATTGAATTATTATTTAGATTTTTGATGAAAGTTCAGCCATTTTGAAATATTTCAATAATACATTAAATATATAGTTTTACAATAAATTTATTGCTGGACTATTTGGCTATTTGTTATGTAAGTTGTTTACAAATTTATGAGTTAAGTTAATGCTTGGAATGATCTTATAAAGTAAGAATTCATTAACCAAAAATCAGTTTCTCATAGACATATATGTTAAAATCAAGGGTTTGTTCTCAGCAATGTAATTTGACTACAATAAAATTAAGCAAAAATCAATAATTTATGATTAAAAAATAATTTATTTATATAAAGAAATGAAAACATATCGGTTATAATAATAATGAAGAACGTGTTGTTTTAGTGAACACAGAAAAAATATATCTGTTCATCAAAAAGGCAAAGATTATGAAAGCATGGTGAAATATGATAAATGTTTTTCTACCTTTTCCATTGCAAGAATGGGAAACATGATATTAAATGCTATTAGAACTCAGCTAAGTATAAGTAAGCTGATATCTGCATTCATTAAGCATGCCTTTGAAATCATTTTAAAGAAGTAAAAATCAGTATATTTAGCTGCTGATTGGTCTATCCAGCATTGGAGGAGAAAAAATTTGGTCAGACATATATGATCCTATAGAAATCATATTTGAACAGGCTTGATTTATAGTTTGTTTAATATTTATCTCAACACAATAATAATATAATAAGCAATAAAAATCAGATTTGCATATATTGATTGGATCAATATTATTGATGTAATGATAGAAAAAATATTTACAGTTAGTGAAGTAATATCTCATGCAAATATCAAATTTGATCTCTAGGAAAAAATCACATATGATATGCTGAGTCCTTGACTTACAACATGGTTTAGTTTCAAACCCTGCCATAATAAATCATTATGGTTAGAGGTTAAAAAATGTTCCAATTTTGTGGCTTTCTCACATCTAATGTTTACTAGAATACAATACATTATCTTAATAAACATAAAGAACACAAAATTATAAGAATCAAATATGAAAAAAAGGATGATTTGCATATTTCCTATCATTAAATTGGGACTTGAATTCATTGAATTGCATTGACTAATTGCAGAATTAATAGATTTCATTGCTGTCTTGAGTATGAGTGGTTATAAGTTGAGTTAGTTGTAAATCAAATAGGTAATTGTATTTAATGCAGTCATATTAACATTTTTCGATATTTAAAGATGGAAATATTTAATAATTCTATTAACAGATTGTGTTTATTGGCAGTTAATAAAAAGACATTATACTTTTAATGTTTGTTATAACAATGTAATAAAAATAAAAATTTTTAAGTTTGTTAATTGTTTATTTTTTAAATTTATTTTTACTTAGGTATTTATTTTTAACATTTCCAGATTGCATATTGCTGTTGATAAAACTATTTATTATATTTAATAATCTATTATTTATTTATTGAAAAAGAAAAGCAAATTCTTAGTATACAGATTATAATTATATGAGAATAAAAGAATTAATTTGGTTTCTCAAAATTTTGCAGTTTAAAATGTTAAGATTATTATCTGTATAATTTAATTATACAGATAATTAAATTTTATAATTTTTTCCACAGTTTACTTAACATTTAACTAAATATTTTATATAAGTATTTAGTGCTACATCTGTGGTAAAGAAAATTGTTTTTGATAGGTGAATTTTGGCTTGACCATTATTCATAGAAGCATAATTCAAACAGTTTTTAAAAGTTTTTCAGAGATATACAACAAAAACTACTACTTTCTTTTATTATTAATAAAAGTTCTTTTAAAAAGAGAAATAAAATATTTAATGTCAAAAAATAGAATTCTCTTTAGCCTCTTATTCAGTAAAATAAGATACAGTATAATATAATAAATTTTTTTATTGTATCATAAAAATATAATTAAATATTTTCAGAATATAACTAGAAGCTATAACATTATGCAATTTTATAGTAATTGCATCCTGTTTTTGCAGTTCAAAATTTAGTTTATAAAATTTTGTTACATGATAGTTTGTTTGTTATAACTATAAGTTAAACTTGGTAGCATTGTCAGAGTATGGATACTTTTCCATTACTCTTGGTCCAGCCATTCCCATTGCAAAAATATATGGCTGAATTAGTTATAAAAATTTTTTTCAGTTTGAAAAGGACTAATTTTTTTTTATATATTTTAAAAATTGAATATTTTTAGATTGTAATTTTATGTTTTCATGAAACAATAAAATTACAATCTGAAAAATTGCCTATATTCAATAATTGGTTAAACAAAGTCTCTGTAGTGTAAAATTCAAGGCATGATTTAAAAGTTTATTATTATATGAAGAAATAAAATTTAGAAATTTTTGACTTGCCTGTTCTCATTTGTAAGATAACAACCTTTATGTTAATCATATATTAGCATACAAACTACAAATAATTTGAAAAGAAATAGTATCAAATAACATGAAATATGTGTTATTTAATGTCATGATGATATTTTTAATTATTTATAGGTGGTCAATGGTATGGTGTTGATATCTTTAATGAAGATATAGCAGATAATTATGAATCATGTGTTTGGGAACCAGCTGTTGTCAAAATCAATGCTTTGATAGCTGCTACAGAAGCTGCTTGTCTTATTCTATCTGTGGATGAAACCATCAAAAATCCCAAATCTGGTTCAGAAGAAACAAATGCTTCTAAAGCATTAACTGGACGTGGAAGAGGAAGACCTTACTAAAATTATAATTTGAAATTATTTAATTGACTATCATTATTTTTCGGTAATGCTGCAAATTATTAGGAAGAACAGAAATAATATTTAGAGTTAAATGTTTTATGTTGTGAATACCAATGTCTTTTGAATTTTTTTCATTATTGTAAGCTTTTTTTAATAAAATGTTAAATTTAAAACAGCATTTATTTTTTCACAAATTTATTGTTTTGTGATATTTATGAGTTCAGTTTCCTTTTTGATATTCTTAGCGATAATTGCAATATTGTTTGAATTATTCAACAAAATTATTATTTATTTTATATAATGTATTTTAGAAACATTTCTCTTGAATCCAATTAACTCAAAAGTAATTTTATAATTGAGATAAAATTGATTGTATATGCGAATATAATACATAGAATATAACAATAAAATTTAGTTTAGGTCCATCTTTATATTAAGAATCATTATTAATAATTTATTTACAAGGAAACAAGAATTCATAATTTCGTATATTTTCAAATTTAACATGTGCAGAATGATGCCAAAAATTATTTATTTAGTACGTTCTGATAAAATTATCATTTATCAGCCATCTAAAAATGAACGTACGTATTTTTTTTTTCAGATTAAATTTTGTTTTTCATCTGGATAGTAACTACTAAAATATGATGAATTAAAAACACTCGAGTTAGTTGAAAAATCTTTATATTCATCAAAAATTGTTTTCTTTTTACTAAGAAAAAAAATCGTTTTTTGAAGAAACCATAACTACTAAAATTATTTCATTGTAGCATTTGATTCTCCAGAACGTTCTAATACAGTCTCTGCTAATGCTATACGAATTTCTTGGTCACATTTTCACCGGAATTTGATTAGTCAGCGATTTAGATCCTCCGGATTTTTTTGAGTACTTCAAAGTATGCAAAAAAATTTTAAAGTGCGTTCACTTTAAAATTTTATTACAGAATACGCATGCAATTGATGATGATAGGTTTATATAAGAATACTGTGAGCCACATATGGGCAACTCCCGGCCCTCTACTTCATTTGATCCGGCCACTGATCCATTTCAGCGAAGTTGGTCGGATTCATGGTGGGAGAAATATGGTATGTTCTACTATAGTTTTTTCAACTAAAGAACTTCAAGGCCGAATTCGATGATACGAATCTTTTCAGTTAGAACTATAGTCGATACGATGTAAAACGGATCGCACTAGAGAATTTATTACCATTTTCGATTTGATGTTCGATTTAAAAACATAGGAATATTTTAATCTGATTATTATCTTTATAATTAATTTTAGCAACTTGTTTTAATTTATTTAATATTTAGTTTATTTTATTTAATAATTGGTCCGGCCCTTGACTCAGCGACAGAATGATAATTTGGCCTCCAAGCTATCTGCTGTAAACGGATATTTTTTAGTATATAGTAAATAAAATGTATAAGTCAAAAAATTAAATTTTATTTGGATAACTATTCCTATTATTCTATAGAAAAATTAGTTATTTTCTGGGCGACGTTTTAATAAGCTTTGTAGACGTCAAATACGTCAAAAGATTTCGTTTCGAGATACGTCAAAAGATTTTCATTTTAATATCAGTTTTCAAACTAAATTGCAATACATACAGTATAATTTTTTTTAGTAAATTACGGTTTTTATAAAGCTCTCGAACTCGGAAATTTTTACAAAAGTATAGTTGCTGGTCATTTTATATAGAATATATTATTAATATCCGATGACGATTTCAAATAAGTAGTTTCGAGAAATACACTATATGGTTTATCGTAACTGTATTATATATATAGTTAATATATTATAAATTTTATTCTATATTTCTGTATTGCGTTTCAATGATATATATATATTTAAGACACAATACAGAATATAGAATAATTATTTTAAAAGTGAAAGTTTAAAAAAATGTTTTATTAACGTAACTAAATCTAACTGAAGAAGCATATAACATATTTTTATAATATTTTTCTTTCAAGAAGAAGTTAACAGAAAAAGGTATAAAATTTTGGAAGGCTTTGAACTTAATAACTATTATGCCGCATTATAAAAACTATATCGAGTTGATTCTTTCGAACACTAGAAAAAAGTACGTTAAAAAGCTAAAATGGTTACTGTTCAAACAAGTTAATAAGAAACATGATACTGATTTAACAACTTATATAGCGTTAGATAATATAATCGTTCCTCCATTCGTCCATGACGTTTTAAAGATAGGCCCTATTTTTCTTTCAAGAAGAAGTTAACAGAAAAAGGTATAAAATTTTGGAAGGCTTTGAACTTAATAACTATTATGCCGCATTATAAAAACTATATCGAGTTGATTCTTTCGAACACTAGAAAAAAGTACGTTAAAAAGCTAAAATGGTTACTGTTCAAACAAGTTAATAAGAAACA
The DNA here is from genome assembly GCA_000484575.1 of Olivierus martensii. Lineage (NCBI taxonomy): Eukaryota > Metazoa > Arthropoda > Arachnida > Scorpiones > Buthidae > Olivierus > Olivierus martensii. The sequence continues at coordinate 11,190 of AYEL01076854.1, forward strand.
TGATACTGGTTTAACAACTTATATAGTGTTAGATAATATAATCGTTCCTCCATTCGTCCATGATGTTTTAAAGATAGGCCCTAATAATCTGGTGGAAAACCTCCCAACTTGGAAATCGATAGCTATACAAATCGAACCTTTACTACAAAATACTGATCCAATACAAGCAGACGAACTTAGATGGCAACTAGCCAAAACCATTAAAAAGACCAACACCAAAGAGATAGTGAATCTTAAACGAAGGATAAAAAAAGTAGAACATTGGCTTAAATCTAATAATATTGTATGTGCAAGAGACGATAAAAGTAAGATCATGATCCTTCTAAAATCAAGTACTTATAATGCGTTTATTGACAACTTTATACATGAAAATAATTGCCTACTTCTAGACCAAGACCCGACAGAAAAATTAGACAAGGAAGTGCTTAAAATAATTAAAAACCCAAAATTACCAAGCTTCCTAAAAGGAGCGTATGTTAAATCATCTAAACCTCCTAGAATTTTTATGTTTTTAGATATTTAAAAACTTTATATTCGTAGTAAATGCACTGATGGTGGTATAAAGTATAGTAGCTATGCGAACTAATTAGTAAAAAACCGCCAATCATTCTATTCTAAAAATTCTTTTAAATTTTAAATCTCTAGAACTTTAGAACAATAAAATTTAGAATATAACTGATATGTAAATAATGATGACTGTTCTTATTAATGTGCTGTTGAATAAGTTGAAATACTGAAGAGGGCTCGCCTGAGCCGAAAGTACTTTATTCTCAATAAAAAAGACTTATTGAAGCTAATTTTATCCTGCCCTACGAGCTGAAAAGTTATTGTAGTTTGTAGTTAATTAATGAAATTCAAAGAGAGTTTGCTTATAGCAAAAATAATTAAGGAATTATAAGCTTAGTAATATTTATTTGTATAATTAATAATTAGCATATTTCAAATTTTTATTAATTTATATATGAATAAATTTTTTACAAATATGATAAGTAGACTTTCATTTAAGGAACTATGTTGAATATCATTTTCCTTTTCATATTGCCCAATAAAAATTTTCTTTAAACAAATAATTCTTTTGAAGAAAAAGCAACAAATTTGTTTACTTTTAAAATTATAGCTAGATTTGGGATAATTGATCATTCATCTTTTTCTTTTCTATATTTAAATTTTTAATTATTCTGATTTATATCAATTTTTTTAATTTTATAGCACCTCGTGATTGTGGTTCTTTATGTCGTATGCTTTGTCCCTATGGATTTAAACTTACAGAAGATGGCTGTCATACATGTGAATGTAGAAATCCATGTGATGTAAGTTTTACATATTTTACTATTTATGAATATTTTAAAAAATGAAAAGGTAATCATATAATAATACAACTAATTATATAAATCATTTTTTGGAGAAAAATTAAACTCACAAAAACATCACTTAAGCATATATAAAATAATTCTGTTTTTGTGAGTTTATTTTTTCTTCTAAAAGTAAAAAAGTAATAATATACAGGTAGTTGATACATAAATCACTTCTAAAACTCAAATAAAAATTCATTAATTTGATAGTCATAAGTTCTTAGGATTAAATATTTTATTAAAGTTTTTGAGCAAATTAATTAAATAAGTATGAAAACAACAATGGAAATGCATAATCAATAATCAAAGCAATCCAAATGATCTCTCTATATCTCTCCCTTTCTAGAGCTTTAGCCTAAACTTTCATCTAATAACAGTTTTCTCTATGCTTACATTTTATATATTACTTTCCTTTGCTATAAAGATAGCTATAATTATACAAAAATTAATAATATCTTCTTAAGATCACTTTCTCCTCTTACTTTCTAATAATTAACTTAGTTAAGACTTCTATAAGGAATACTCAATTCAATTGAGATCCATTATTGCTGCTCATGAATACTCATAGAACAGGTATTATATTACAGATACATATTAAAAATAAAGGATATTATGTTATTGCTATTAGGACACAGCTCTTGAATTCATAAGAACTATAGGCAGTTCTCTTGTTTTACTGTCAAAACTGTCTGATTAAAACTGCTGGTTCATTAAGACAGGTTCCTTTGAGCAATAAACAGCTTAGCAGTGTTAGAGGTTTTTTAATAAAGCTAAAAGAACAGATGAATGGGACATATATAGAAGTGCTATCATCTATTATAATAAAACCATTAGAAAAATTATACGGTCTTCTTGAAAATGATATTATCAGCGAATTGAAGATTTACCTGATATATCTGACTAGTGAACTAATGTCCAAAGGAAATTATTGCAAAGTTAGTACTGTCAAGCTGCTAGATGGCAGGATAACTAGTACTTGCAAGGACTCATTAAAGAAACTCTTTTGAGTACACTTTCTTGGATCCACTTTGACTGAGGTATCATCTTTTACACAAAGGCAGTTGGACCTCAATGGACATGTTTATCATGCCATGAAGGAGGATTAGAATCTTGTTAAGAGAGTGATCAATCATTCAAATATTAGATGGGCTGTAACCAACTTTAAATCCTTCAAATCTGCTAGGCTAGATTGTATTTTGCTAGGAACCCTGACAAAATACTAACAATAGGGCATCTGGCCTTACCTCTTTTCCGTGTCTTCAGGGCCTGTTTATCTTTTGGCTATATTCCATGGTCCTGGAAACAATTAAGCGTTTATTTCATACTTAAGTCTAGGCATAGTTCTTATACTGAGGATAAGTCCTATTGTCCAATCAGCTTCACATTATTCTTATTAAAAATGATGGAAAGACTGGTGGATAGATTTGTTAGAGACAGTTTAATAAAGTCTCCTCTAACAATCAGTTTGCCAATCAATCAGGCAAATCAACTGAAAATGCTCTCCATAAGGTTGTGTCACTCATTGAGAGAGCAATTGGATATAAAGAAATTGCCTTAGGAATTGTAATAAATTTATTACAATGAAAATTAAAGATAATTGAATGCTTTTAATTTTCATTCCTATGTTATGGTCATTATAATATAATATTTGTTTAATTATGCATATCATTCTTAACAATTATTGTGTGTGATTTGATTCTAAATATAGAAGGCGCCTTCTTAACTGGCCTCGGTTCAATTGGCCGTCGGTTTAACCGGTCATTCAGCTAACAAAATTAGCCATGCCGAAGCAAAAACAGCACTGGAGTTGGCAACATCATAATTCAAACAACAGAAAGAATCCACTGCAATTGATATGATGTTCATAAAGAAATGGCATGATTTCGCTTTTAAAAAAGCAATGGACGCAAAAAAACAAAAGAAAATTATCAATTTCTTCTAGAACACAGTAATGTAATTACAGTACCTGTATTTTCCTTCTTTTTAATATCTATTTTTAACGATGTAATAGTACAATTGTTTGCTTAAATTAAAATATAGTGATTCAGTGTGTATTTAATGTTATGTAATTTTTTTTATGCTTATCTTATGATGTATATGTATTGTATTCCATATACTGTATACTGTATATGTAATTCGGTTTAACTGGCCATTTCATTATCCAGCCAACGGTTCAGTCCCATAGTGGCCAGTTAAGAAGGCACCTTCTGTATTTCATTTTTTATCTCTCATTTAATAAATTTATATTTTTGTGGTTGTGCTATATGGGATCCTCTAAGGCAGTGATCTCAAATTGTGTGTGGGCTGAATGCACTATTTGAAAGGAAATGAAGGGCTGAATATTTTTAAACAAAATTATAATGAACGAAAAATATTTATTTGTAATTATTTTTATTTTTTCTTGCAAAGATATTGAAATAACGTTATTTAATTATGAGATTATAAAACAGTTTTTTTTTATTTTTGACTATTATTTGACACCTGATAATGATGTGAATCTGCTAAAATTTGTAGCCTTGAAAGACAAATTACTGGAAACTATCTTCATTAAAGATTGATGTTCATTTCTCAATTTATTTCTTTTGTTAGATATATTAATTTTATCTACGGAAATAACTGTTTGCATATTACATACTCCCAAACAGTGCAATTATTTTCATGGCAAAATTTCTTAATTTAGGATATTTATCCTTTGACAGACACAAATAAAAATTTAGCAAATCATTATCTTCAAGTTTTTGTTTCAAATATACATCATATTGCAAATCAATTAGATCCATTTGCAGATTTACTGGTGCGTTAGTCACATCCATTTTAAACAGCAACAAAAATAATGTAAAATCAGATTCCAAATAATTAGAACCTTTAAATCTTTCTTGGAATTCTTGTTGCAATAATAATATTTTTCTTGCATATTCTTGTGATTTTTCATTTGAAATAATTTGGCAAGATTTAAGATGTTGGAAATGTATTAAATTTTTTGATTTTAATTGTGAAAGTAATCTACCACAACTTTGATTGCAATTTTAAGAATGTATTATTCATATATAGGGGAAGTTTGGCTTGATAGGATTATTTGGATCGTGTAAATCCTCTTAGTAAATGTTGATTTATGATATATTATACATATTACAGTTCCTCAAAATAATTAAAATATTGCCTTTATTGTAATTTTTACTTTGACCATAGGAAAAATCTTGTATATAACTTATTAGAAAGTTGTTTGGACTTGTGTGATTTTCAACACTTGCGTAATAGCTCGTGTTGCAACTCATAACTTTCATTGGAAAATACCTACTTTCCACACATGTTGCACAAATAACTATTACAACTTATTGATTTTATTGCTCAGATCCTTAATTTTCTATTCTTCTATAAAGTTTTATTAAATCACTAATTGAAACAATATTATGAAAAAATCTCACATAAAAATAACAATTACTCAAAGATAGGAAACACTGCAAATGAATATATATATAAATATTAGCACAATAAAAATTTGATAAACCACACAGCCATTGCTCAACAGTTGCTCTTATGATCAGTCGGTATGAGTCATTAAGGATGATTCATAGATGCACATTAACAAGAGTGAAAGTGGGAATACGAGGTCTGTTCAAAAAGTTCCCGAACTTTTTGAATAGCGTGTTTCCAGTTGATTATTTTGTAATCCACTTGGAGGAATTGTGTCTACAGAAACCTCCCCAGTAACCTGCTTCAACCCATTTGTTGATATCTTGTTTTGGTGATTAGTTATGGCCATTTATGTGAAGAGGTGTTTGTGGAGTGCGGCAAAAAATCAGATCCGCGGAAATGAATGCTTTAAAGGAGTTACATTCTGTGAAATTTCATGTGAAACTCGGGAAATCCTTCATGGAAACTTTTAAGTTGATTACCAAGGTTTATGGTTAGGATGCTATGAAACATATCGCGTGTTATGAGTGGTTTACCCGGTTCAAAAAGGATGGCAATCTGTGGAAGACGACGAGTGTTTCGGATGACCATCAACGTCAACTGATGACCCCCACATCGAAAAAGTGAACAATCTCTTTGTGCAAATCAACATTTGACTGTCAGGGAACTTGCAGAAGAATGTGGCATCTCGATTGGTTCATGTTATGAAATCCTGACTGAAAAATTGAGGATGCATCGAGTCGCTACCAAATTTTTTGCCTTACCTGATGAGGAAAGACTAGAAACAACATCGAGTTCAAGTCTGTCAGGAACTGTTTGATCGAGCTGAAGAGGATGAAACCTTCTTGTCCAGGATTGTAACAGGTGATGAGTCATGGGTTTATGGATATGACATCAAAACGAAAATGCAATCCTCACAATGGGGGGGTGAAACATCTCCCCTCCCCAAAAAGGCTTGACAAGTTCGCTCAAATGTTAAGGTGATGTTGACTGTTTTTTTCGATGCTAAGGGGGTTGTGCATCACGAATACCTACCTACAGGCCAGACAATCAACACAGAGTACTACTTGGGGGTTATGAAATGCTGAAGAGACAGAATCAGGTGAAAACGGCCCAAACTTTGGAGGAGTGGCGAGTGGTTTTTCACCACGACAACGTGCCGGCTCATTTGTCCCTCAGAACTCACGAGTTTTTGGCAAAAAACAAGACCGTTGTGCTTCCCCACCCACCCTACTCACATGACCTGGCCCCATGCGACTTTTTCGTGTTCCCCAAACTAAAAAACCCGTCCAAAGGAAAAAGATTTGCCACCATTCCAGAGATAGAGAAAAATTCAATGAAGGAGCTTACAAGCATTTTGGAAGAAGCATTCCAGGAGTGTTTGAAAAAGTGGAAACTCCGTTGGGCTAAGTGTATACTTTGGGGAGGAGACTACTTTGAAGGGGACCCTGACCAATAAATTGTAAGTGAAGTATTTTTTCGTATTATGAGTGGTTTACCCGATTCAAAAAAAGATGGCAATCATTGGAAGACGACAATGTGGCGAAAACTTTTGAGTTAATTACCAAGGCTTATGGTGAGGATGCTATGAAATGTACTGAGTGTTATGAGTGGTTTACCCGATTCAAAAAAAGATGGCAATCATTGGAAGACGACAATGTGGGGGTCATCAACATCAACTGATGACCCCCCACATTGAGAAAGTGAATGATCTCGTTTGTGCAAATCGATGTTTGACTGTCAAGGAACTTGCAGAAAAGTGTGATATCTCAATTGGTTCATGCTATGAAATCCTGACTGGAAAATTGAGAATGCATCAAGTCGCCACCAAATTTGTGCCTCGCCTGATGACAGCAGACCCAGAAACAACATCAAGTACAAGTTTGTCTGGAACTGTTTGATCGAGTTGAAGAGGATGAAACCTTCTTGTCCAGAATCATAACAGGTGACGAATCATGGGTTTATGGATATGACATTGAAACGAAAGTTCAATCTTCACAATGTGTGGGTGAAACATCCCCTGCCCCAAAAAAATTCGACAAGTTCATTCAAATGTTATGATGATGTTGACTGTTTTTTCGATGCTAAGGGGGCTTGTGCATCACGAATACCTACCTATAGGCCAGACAGTCAACATGGAGTACTACCTAGGGGTTATGAAATGCTTAAGAGACAGAATCAGGCAAAAATGGCCCGAACTTTGGAGGAGCAGCAAGTGGTTTTTTTCACCACAACACACCAGCTCATTTGTCCCTCAGAACTTGTGAGTTTTTTTGGCCAAAAACAAGACTGCTGTGGTTCCCCACCCACCCTACTCACCTGACCTGGCCCCATGGGGCACCCCCTGGCCCCATGTTCCGCAAACTAAAAATCCACTCAAAGGAAAAAGATTTGCCACCATTCCAGAGAAAGAGAAAAATTTGACAAAGGAGCTTATGAGCATTCCGTAAGAAGCGTTCCAGGACTGTTTCAAAAAATGGAAATTCCGTTGGGATAAGTATATTCATTGAAAGGAGACTACTTTGAAGGGGACCCTGAACAATAAATTGTAAATGAAGTATTTTTTTTTGTAATAAATAAAGTTCAGGAACTTTTTGAACAGACCTCATAGTTACTGACGAGATAGCACAATTTGAATACAGTACTTTTAAAACTTGACATTGTTATTTTATTAACACTAAATTGTAATATTTTTTTGACTGTAACATCTGTTTAAACAAATAGCCAAAACATCTTCACAGGCAATATTAAATTGCTTTGTAAGCTAGATGCAGGCCACCAATTTGAGATCACTGTCCTAAAGCAAGGGTGTAAAAATCATGGCTCTCAATAAATACTTTTGTGGCCCAGACAAAAAATTCAAGACAAAAGTTGGTGTGCCCAAATTTCACAAATATTTGCCTGACAGGTTTGAAAGTATGAGTAAATTCACACATGAAATTATCTCCATGTTAGGAAGTATTTTTTGGTTTAAGCAGTTATTTATAATTTATGAAAATAAATAAGTCTCCTTTAAGATCCAGAATTACTGACATTCACCTTCAATCAGTTTTAAAAGTAATCATTGTGAATAAGATTCTCCAAAGTAGAAAAGTTGGTAGTAGAAAAGAGATGCCAAGTATCAGGAAGCCAGCATTAATTTTACTGTTGTCTAATTGTATTTTTTGAAATAAAGCTATGTTCTTACAAAAATTGAAGTTTTTTGTGACCCACATAAACTTTACACTTTGTTTATTTGGCCTGTGTTAGCCTTTGATTTTGTGTTATCCTTTGATTCTTGTTCTAAAGCCTTTTGGCTTTCTTGGGTCACATTTGAAGAAAAAGATTGTCTCGTGTTGCACATAAAATATATTATGCATGATAATTATTAAGCAAAAAAAAAAAGTTAATAAATAATGTACAATATATGATATATCTACCATGACAAATAAGCAAAAATACCATAACATAATAATCTTAGACTTCTTTTTGTTCAGAAATTTTTTAAAATCATTGAGCAGGTTCAAAAGTTTTAATAACTGAAATAAGAAGTATTTTAGAAAATAGAAATAGGAAATGTAGATAAGTATTTAAATAATAAAAACTTCATTAACAACTTTAAGTGAATAAAAGTCTCTATGTTTTAAGGAAGTTTACCATTTTATTTTGGGCCATATTCATTTTGGCACTGGGCCGCATGTGGCCACAGGCCACAGATTAAACAGCCCTACTCTAAAGCATAAGGTTCAAGCAGATGCCTAAGGACAATACTGACTATGTGTATATTGCTTATGTCTGATTTGGCTTATATATAAATATATATAGTATATACTCATGCATAAGCCAAACCAGATATAAACAAATCCCTAACTTTAGAGTTTAAAACTGATAAAAATTTGAAACTCATATATAAGCTTCATCTTTTGAGTATTAGTACAATGACATTCATTGAAATAAATAGATAAAATTCTTCTAAAACATAAAACTGCTTACTATCAATTTAAACAAAGTTCTATCACAATTTTTCCCCCAAAAGATTTTTGAATAAGGGAGATTGGCTTATACAGCACAAAAAATTGAATTTTTCAAAGAGTAAGATTCATCACTTCAGTTGTGACCCATTTCTGATGTGTATTTGTGCTAGCTGCATGATTTACTATTTGTTTTTAAAACAAATCATATCTTATTGATTCTTTCAATATTTTTGTTAAAAATATATGGATACGTATGATCATACATATTTAAATATCTAAAAAATATTAAATTATCAGATACTCATTAAATATGATCAAAAATACATAAATCTGATATCTTGTGTTCTCTCTGCACTATTAGGGCAGCAATGCAATACACCATATTTTATTTCTTCTCAATTCTATTATTAAAATACATGGATATGAGTGATTGTTCATATTTAAATACATTCAAAAATATTAATTTTTGGGCTCTAGAAAAAAAAAAAAAAAAAAAAAAAATAAATCCATAATGTATTAACACCACTAAAAAAAAAAAAAAAAAAAAAAAGATTGGAAATGTATAGAACAATCTATTTTTATGAAATAAAGATAACAGCCACTATTGTATCATCAGTTAATATTAAATAGAAATGTAGCAATCTATGTACTGATTTTTCTGATCAAAAATTTGTGCATTTTATGATAATTTTGATCATTTAGAAAATACATGATGATTATTTTATAGCTGATTTCAGACATCAGATTTGTACTAACACTGATCATGTGTGCTGGTCAGCTTTCCATTTTTGTCAGTTTAACAAAATTTTTGTTGCTTGTTTTAGTTCAGATTTTAATCATCATTTAAAATTTTGTTAAAACTTTTTATTGAGATTTGGAAATGACAGAAAGTTTAATATTTTTTGATATTTACTGCTGAAAAAATACTTTAATAAAATTGAAGTATTTTTTCAGCAGTAAGTATCAAAAAATATTAAATAAAATTCAATAAAATTGTATTGTAGAGAAATGTGACTGGATATGACATAACACCATCACATCCTAGTAATTTTTTATCTAGCCTTTTTTTAGCATTGCATTATGATATTTCAATGGTATAAATCTGCAATTTCTCATTTAAGTGGTCTTATTTATTTCAATATTGGATTAGATTTAGAAAATTTTTAAAATTATAAAAGAAATTATCTATTTATTTCAATGATTGATATTATTCTAATGCTTGTAATAGATTACAGATTGGCTTATACATAGTTTCAAATTTTTACAGAATTTTAAACTCTGAAGTTGAAGGATCAGCTTATACACAAATATATATGGTATATATAATTAATATTGAGCAAAGAGATGATATACTATAAACATAGTATTAGTGCTGTAATATCACTAGCAAGTATAGACAGAAAATATTCTACTGACTATGATATATACACCACTGCCATGACAATGTGAGATCATCTGGTACATCACATTTAATACATAACAATGATTTTTTCAAGGCTACTTATATAGTCTCTAGAATAGAACCTTGGACATTTATATTCAATGATTTTATAACTTTTGCTTAATGCCAGGGCAGTTGTATCTCTACCCATTGCTACATTCACTGAATGCTTTTTCAACCTTGTTGACAAGGATGTTAATATCCTGACAATACATTCCTAATATTTATTCAAAGTATTATTACATAATGATATACTATAAACATCTGACTTTTCTACATTGTCATAAAGATCTTTATGATTCTTTAATCTATTAAAAATTAAAGATTGCCTCTTGGAATTTTTTTTATTTTCTTTTGTATTCTTTTGATAGTTCTGTACAGCTGAATCTTATGCTACGAAAACATACTCATTATCTGGATGATTTTGCAGATTGAAGAATGACAGTATATTTGTTGAACTCTCGTTATTTTCCATTTCTCTCATTAAATTTTTATACAAGATGTTCAGTTTTCTACAGTTATAACCATGTTTTGTTTTTCCATTATAATGCTATAAAACTCTATCAATTTCACATGTACAGTAGGTATATATTAATCTTAAATAATGCCTTGAAGACTAACATTTTGAAAGACGGGATCATTCAATTATGCTAGAATCTTTAGCTGGATACAAAGATTAATAGAAAATCTATCCATTATTATAGCATATCTGTTATCTTTGTTTTATCTTTATTGTGTGTTCACCTGCAATGCTACCTACTTGTCATTATTTTATAATTAAAGTGGCATAAAATTTTGTCTACTTACAATTGCTCCTCTTCTCTAAATGTTCTTTCTGCAACAGATAAATTAAGCTGCCCACCTGTGAAAATAAATAAATGTAATAAACTGCATTCAAAATACTATATATAATCATATATAAGAATCAAAAAATTTTATAAAGGGCCAATTTATACATGGGCCAATTAAAAAATTATAAAATTTTTCTTAGATTTATTAGCACAGTGTTGGTGAATCCATCTTGTCATCTACACGACTCCCTAAATTTATTTCTACCAATCAATCAGCTTCCTGATTCTATTATTAAAAATTCACGGATACATATAATTTCATAAATTAATATTTTTGTTTATATTTAAATAATGGTACCACCCAAATAAGATTGAACATATATAAGGCTGTCAGATTGTATCATGTTTGCACTTTCAGCATGTCTTTTGGCAGCTGTGGGATTTGCACCATATTTATTTCTAACAAATACCTATTACTTCACAATTCTATCATTAAAAATATGAGCATATCTAAGAATGTTAATATTATATATTATGTTAAATATGTATAAAAATATTAATTCATTAGCCACTTAAGAATTAAGATTGGAAACAGATAGAATGATCATTTTTTGAGTACATATGTTGGCTGCTATTCTATATATCATCAGCTAATCTATTTCATTAAATGCAGATGTAGTAATTCCTAATATTTTTGATCATTAAGCAAATAAGGGATGATTATTTTGCAGCTGTTTTCAAACAATCAGATTTACACTTCAATAATCATAGGCAAATCTGATTTATTCTATGATTTCATTGATTCCTATCCTAGCAATATCTTTGTGAAACTTAAGACAGTTCTGACTACAAACCCCTTGTGCAAATTCAGTAATATATAAAAACTAAAACTAAATGTCACTTGTCCAACCTCATCCTTTACTTACTTGATTAATCTTACCATAGATGTGGATGCTTCTGATGAAATTTCGAAGAACTTCTGCCTTTTATAGTAAATAATTAGAAAGAGAGGTAAAACAGAAATATTTAAAATGCTATGCTATTTAATGTTTTATAAAAAATATAATTTTTTGGCCTACTCCAAAACATCTATGCAACTGACATGAATACAAACTTTTGTTATATCAGAATCCATTAACAGAAAAAAATCTAAAAAATTCTAAGAAATTAATTATTAATGATTAAGCATTTTTTTTTATAATTCCCAAAATTTTTATTACTCCTAGCTCAATTTTGACTATAATTAGTAGTTTAATATTTACAGTCAACTTGAACCTGTTGCCATATTTGCACAGATCTAATTTTATTTTCTGAGGAGTTATGATTGATGCATAAACCATATTCATTTGAATTTCATTATTATAAAATAATAAAAAAAATGACACATTAAAATTGCACTTGAGAAAAGTTCTATTTTGCTGTTTAAAATGCTTTGTTCTATTATTTAAAATAATAACAATAATATTCTATTATTCTAATTTAAAAAATTTTTCACTAATGATGGGTGTAACTGCTTGAAAATACTTTATTTTTAATAAAAGTTTTATTTTGATTCATTTTAAAGTTGCTTTTTATTATTTACATAGAAATGGTATTGATGATTTAAAAATTTCAGAATTTTTTACATTAAATAATATATATTTAACAAATTTTTCAATGGAGGCATATATCCAATGAATTTCAGATATTTATCATTTTATAGACTATGTTGATACACCATACTAATGTTAAAGAAACTAACATATGAGAATAATAATAAATTTAAATGATTACTAAACATATAGTTCCATTATCAGCTATTATTTCATGTTACATTTTTTTTTAAATGGTAATTTTCAGGATAAATAAATTTATTTATATCTTACCTTTTTTAGTATTGATGAAAAATAGCACTATTGTTGCTATTAAAGATACTGTAAATAAAAAAAAAAATGTTTTTATTTGTATGGTAAAAAATGTTTTCATAAAAATTAATTTTATTAATGATATTATAATTAATGATAATCATAAACTATCAAGTTCTGCTGCCTAAAAGAAATACAAGGAATCCACAAGCATTTTAAGCATGAAAAATACACAATATGTTATTATTAGTATATGAACTAAATATCTAATAATACATTGTGTATGTTTCCTGCTTAAAGTGCTTGTGGATTCCTTGTAATTAATGAGAAGTTTATAATTCACAAATTTTGTGAGAAATCTATACCATCTTGAAAATTTTAATTTTTAATAGATCCTATATAATGGGGATGCAAACAAAATTTATAATGTAGATGCATGTCAAATTTTCATTTGAAATTTGAATTCCTGTAAATTAATTCTAAATATGAGTTTATTATCTGTACTGTTCTTTAATGTGAACTGTGTGTATTCATTACTTTTATTTATGAAGTCAGATATTTTTTTTTTATCATTAATAAATTTGGCATCATAAATAATTATTTGATATTATTGGCATATCTAATATATGTTTATAAGGCTAAAACAAAAATGAAACTACTATATTGAAGAGCACAATTGCACACAATCAAAATTCAACATCAACCCATTATCCAAAATAATATTCTGTAATTTCTTATTACCTATTTCCTCAATCTAATCCCTCTATGGATATATTAACAATATAATTTTGTAAAAATAATAGTATAATATTAAATAAAAAAATTTATAATTACTGTATTTACAGATAATTTAAATTATATGCCATCACTTTTCAAGGAAACTGTAGCTGAATTCAAAAATTTTAGAAAATAACTATGTATCATAATTTTATAATTTCTATATTAAATAATGCATAAAATCTGAAACTTTATTCTGTACAGTAAGAAACTACTGAAGAAAGGTCTTGTGAAATGTATTTAGTCCTCCACTAACATTTTCTATGCAACCTAATACTATGTTTATTATTACATAAAATTCTTTAAATAAATACTCTTTTGCCTGTGAGTATTAGCCCATTGTTTTATCTTAATAATTCTTTTCTTGGCTCAATATGGAATTAAAAATTCATAAAGTTATATTATACGTTATAATAACACACTATATTGCTTCCAATTAATTTTGCTAATATTTTAATTCCTGTTTCACTCAAATTAATTAAATAAAAATATTAATTTATGAACAGTCAGACATGTTCATATAGTTTTAATAACAGAGTTAGTAATATAAAGATGTTTCTTAAGAATATGGTGGATTGCACAGTTTGTGCTAAGGCACAATAAGAATGTTCAACGACTGAGCTGAAAATCTTATAATCATACAAAAAGTATTTTTAACTGACCTATATATGAAACGATTTCCTTTATAAAATTTATTTCAAAATTTCTTATATATGTACGTGTATGTGAATATATAGGAAAAAATATCATGACCAGTTATCATCATTTTGAAAAATGTTTCCTATAAAGATGTCACAATTATTAAGTTCTTGGCTTGTCATATGATTATATGACTTTAGAAAAACACAGAAATTAGATTAAATTTATTGAAAGCAAAATGCAATAGTTCAATTAAAATCATGAAATTTCTCATCAAATTTTATATTAAATACATTTTTCAAAGTATACATAATGTCAGAGTATATGAAAAAATCAAAATATATTATTTATATGTTGCAATATTTTATTATTTAATTTGACTTTATATAAAATTTTTTTATTTTATTGTTGATACATAGAGCATCTACTGTAGAACATATTGCCTTACATTTAAAAATTTTACTTGATTTATGTTTTGTAAATTGTTTGTTGATCTTAAGTATCATATTACTAGTATGATATTAGTATATGCATTGTTGTATCTCTTTCAATCAGGGAATAATCCAACTTATGCAAAATTGAGGTTACATAAAAAACTTTGATTTCAATTATTTACATAAACCAAGAAATACCTGTATTTAAATACCATATATACTTATATAAGGGTCAAGGAATTTTTTGAAAATATTTTTTGAAGAAGGGGATTGACTTATACATCAATAACAGGAAAATTTTTTACAAGATTGTAAGATTCACTGACTTAGTTACAATGCATTCCCATTTACACCATCCATGTGATCATATATTTGATTTTTTTGTTAAAAAATGTGGATATGTATGATTGAACACACATTAATATTTCTATAGGTAATTAAATATTGATACTGCACAAATATGATAAAAAATATATGAAGTGATTGCATTGCATCCTCTTTGCACTAGTAATGTATCCTAAAGTAGCAGCTGGATGCACTATATTTTTTAAAAATGCCATTTCTTCTCAATTATATTAAAAATATGCAGATGTATGTGAATGTTCATATTTAAATAAATTCAAAAATATTAATTTATTGAGTAACAAGTACGATCATTATGTTGCTAAATATTTTTGTTGAACTTCAGGAATGACAAAAAATTTTAATATTTCTTTGATATTTTCTGCCAAATAAATATTTCAATAAAATCATATTATAGAGAAATGGAATGGATGTGACACAATCATGTCACATCTATTTGTGTTTCTCTATTCAGTTTTTTTTTTTTGTATTGCATTGTGATATTTTAACCTTTAGCGCTCCAACGCCTAGCTATGCTAGACACGCCTGCTCTGTCTAACGATAATTTCCTCTAATCGAAACTAATTAAGGGAATATTTACAAATCAAATATTCTAAGGCAAATTAACCCCTAGCATAATACTGTATTACTTCGAATTTAAGCTGCACTTTAAAAGAAATAACTCAAAGCACTAGATAGCAGTATTTAAGATTTAATGGAAATAAAAAATTATAACAAAATTCGCTAACATTTTTGGCTATTACAGCCATCATCAGGCTTAACAAACAGAATATTCGAACAAAAGAATATACAGTTTCTATGGTAACCAATTAAATATTGAAATCGGTTAGACATAATGACATCATAGGTAACAGGGAGTATTTAGATTAACAAATGGTTACAGTTATATTATATACAAAATTAATAAACAACAACAAGACACTAATATAATGTAATAATGTAACAAGCGCGTCCTTTTGCGCTGCATGTATATATTTTTACTCCACATGTGGAGCTTCAGCTTCCGGTGTTATTTGTTTACTTCCCTTCCTCATGGCTTTCTCTATGGCTACCTTCCACGGATGGGGTGGTTCCCATGCTAAGCGGTCGTTTAGTAGCTTTTTTTTTTATTATGCTTTAAAATCTCGATCGACTCCACGACTTCCGGTCTTGTCTTTTTCTCTATCGGTCTCATTACTCTCGATTCTTCCCATCTTACAGACACATTATTATGCCTTCCGGGTCTACTTTTATGTTTAAGTTCAAGAAGTGTATATTTGTTAGGCTATGCTGTTCTATTTCCAGGTGTAGCCCATATTGTTCCAGTGTCATTCAATCAGCAAATTCTTCTATCATGTCAGCCCTCTTCCATATCACAAGTAAATCATCTACGTATTTGGTGTATAATCTAATCTCAGCACGGAAGTCAGGTAGCGTCTTTTCTTCAACTGTTCTGAGGGTGATCTCTGCAAGTACACCTGCTATTGGGCTACCAATAGGTATGCCTAAGCGCTGCTTATATATTATATCTTTAAAGGTGAAATACGATTCGTGGCATACCAGGTTGTGAGGTATTGAGGAAATTGAAAATGAGTTTACCTGGAGAGGAGGTGATGTGGAGCGGCCGCCATTTTGTTCCCGATTGTGTAACGTTTACTAGTGTTTTCAATTTCCTTTTTGTAAAAATGTTGCAGACTTTATTTCAGGCATTATTAATACGTTTGAGTATTAAAAACGTCGATAGACACTACGTTTGGATTAAATTATTGAACTTTTTGCAACTTTTGTGTTTTTATGATAATAAACTGGGCTTTAAGATTACCGTGGGAGGGCGTGGATGCTCTCTCTCTCTCTCTCTCTCTCTCTCTCTGAGGACTTTAAGATTACCGTGGGAGGGCGTGGATGCTCTCTCTCTCTTTCTCTCTCTCTCTCTCTGTGGATGTCTGTGGCGAAGATTTTGTCATCTGAATGAATGACCTACTGATTGATTGGTGGATGGTACTTGTAATGTGTAGTTTTGGAGACTATAACTGTGAGACCGCAACAGTAAATACTGCTATTCAAGGATTATTCTTGTTTGTAATTGGTAATTATAAGTATTTATTTTTTGTAGAAAGAGAGAATACTGTTAAATTCTTTTAATACGTTGAGAAGTTGTAAAATATTAAGTACTAATAAAAAAAAGTTTGCTATGGCAAGTGGTTTTGATATGCTGGACGCTTATAGGGATATGAAGTGATTATTCTGAAATATTTGACAGCAATCACATCATATCCCTACAAAATATTTTCAATATAAAAATACTAACAAGCTTGAATCTTCAACTTACCACATATACAATCAAGAAAGAAAACTTCTAAAAATAAATATCCCTTTTTATCCACAATATATCCAGCACATAATGCTATCACAGCAAGTCCTAAATTTTGGATTGATTGCATTCTGGAGGGGAAAAAAAAAACAATGTTATTTATTTGAAAACAATTAAAGTGTAGTATTTTGACAATCAATTATTCAGTCCAAATTTGTTTTTATAAACTGGCATTTAGCAAAGTTTCCTAATATTTTTATAAAAACATATCTATACTTGCAAATAGGGTGGAAGAATTAAACCCAAACCTTTTTTTATACCTACTTATTTCCTATTATATTTATTTATTGGGTGTTTTATTTTGTGTTAAAGATAGATAGTTTATATATATATATAAAATTTTATTCTATTCTGAATATTAATTTTGTATTCTGTGGAAGACCTATAGTATGGGATGACAACAGTTATTTTTGAATGTAAATTATATATATATATATATATTTTGCTATGTATGATTTTTAAAATAGACTGCTATGTTCTATTTCCCAGTATTCTTGTTATGAAATCTATATGTTCCATTAACTTGTTCTTAAAATTTATTAATGTAAATTGTGTTCTATTGTTATAATTTAAAAAATTCTGTTCTGTAACGTTTATAGAACTTTAGAACTTAGTTAAATGTAACGTACTACTGATGAGGGACTTTAATTAGTCCGAAAACGTTATAGATTATTAAAACTATGTTTATACCTTGCATGAAGGGCTGTTTTTTCTGTGTTATTAATGGTCTCATATTTTGTCTAAGTAGCCTTATTTATTCCAATAGTAAATAGGATTTGGAAAGTTTTTTAAAATATAATAGAAATTATTGCTTTATTTGAATGAATGCCACATTGTTCTAACACTTGAAAGTTGATGATGAGTTATACACGAGTTTCTCATTTTTTTCAGATTTTCAAACTATAAAGTAGACTTATTCATGGATACATTTGGTAATTTTTTTAAACATAGAGAATGGAGCTATCCTCTATGAAATAACTATTAGTCAGGAATTTTGGACAGAATTGACTAATTAATAATTATTTGGCTAATACTAATAGTACAAATAACTATTTATAGGGATATGAAGTGATTATTCTGAAATATTTGACAGCAATCACATCATATCCCTACAAAATATTTTCAATATAAAAATACTAACAAGCTTGAATCTTCAACTTACCACATATACAATCAAGAAAGAAAACTTCTAAAAATAAATATCCCTTTTTATCCACAATATATCCAGCACATAATGCTATCACAGCAAGTCCTAAATTTTGGATTGATTGCATTCTGGAGGGGAAAAAAAAAACAATGTTATTTATTTGAAAACAATTAAAGTGTAGTATTTTGACAATCAATTATTCAGTCCAAATTTGTTTTTATAAACTGGCATTTAGCAAAGTTTCCTAATATTTTTATAAAAACATATCTATACTTGCAAATAGGGTGGAAGAATTAAACCCAAACCTTTTTTTATACCTACTTATTTCCTATTATATTTATTTATTGGGTGTTTTATTTTGTGTTAAAGATAGATAGTTTATATATATATAATATTTAAACAATTGTAACATTAGTGAAATATTAAAAAATTGACATTTTTATTAAATAATTCTTTTATAACATATCTGGGAAGATTTACTTTTTAAAGTTTTTCATTAATTTGAAAATTGAAATATATACAAAATAATATTATACAGGAAACATTTCAATAATTATGAATACGACTAATTTAAAACAACATATACTGTATTTTAAAATTTATTTTCAGGAACTGTTTATTTTTCTTCTACTTGTAGAATTACTAATACTTTAAAAATCTAATATACACATATACATTATATATAAAATTTCATAATAAAATAATGTAAGATATCAGAAATTATATGTAAAAAATTCTTAAATTGGCTTTTAAATATTCATCATGTTTAGAGACAAAATTAATAAGATTTAATCATATAAAATTATTAACAAATAATCATACAAGTACAAACAAATATTTTCTGTCTCAATACAGAAAGACCATCTTCAAATTGAGTGTATCAATGAAATCATACAAATGACAATAGTGAAGGAGAGGCATTCCCTAATGACAAGGAAAACAGAGAGCCCAGCAAGAGAGATTAAGGGAAAGGGAGAAAATTTAGCAAAATAAACAATGTTGTAGAAGAATTATGATAGAGAAAACAGATGGCACCAAGAGAAGGAAAAAGATACTGCAAAGATAATGAAGAGAGATTGCAAAAGGAAGAAAGTAACAATGACTGACAAACAAAACTAAGAATAAAAGGGAAAAATGTAAAATATATATTTAAATCAAGAAGGGAAAAATGAGAGAAAATAAAACAGAGATACGCTTAAAAATCTTATTAATTTTGTATCATCATTTATTGCATCCTTAATTTGTAAAAAAAAAAAAAAGTTCTTAACTTTGAAAAGAATCAATTCAATTTCATGATAGGTTTTCAAGATCAAGGCAATAAAATTATTGGAAATTTAACTTTTTGTTTAACATTTATTATGTTTCAACATCCGAAAACTTAGTTTCATGTCAAGTGAAAAATGTTAACTTATAGAATACAAAAAATTTTCAATAAACAAAATAATTTGCATTAAATAAGAAGAAAATTTTACTTCACATACATTCCATAAGCAGTGCCCAGCTGATGTTCTGGAATTTCAATAGCAACCATTGGCCAAAGTGCACAAGCCAAAAGTGAATAGCCTATTCCCATTATAACCTGTTAAAAAAAAACAATAAAATAAATTTAATTTGTAATTAATTATATTATTATTATTTAATAGCAACAAGTTTTAATAATATGACTGGATAAAACTAAATTAAGATAAAAACACATATTAATATGAACAATTCAATACATTTATGATGCAGTCTACTATAATTATTCTAATAAATAATGTGTTAACAATTTTATTTATTTATTTTTTTAAATTTATTATGCTATTTATAGAAGGTCACTGTTTATAATTGTTAATTATTTTTTAATTTTTTAAATAATACTATGAGATTTTTTTTATTTAAATTTCAAAATTAGATCACAAATGAAACCACAGCTTAACTAATTCAATACAGATCAATTTGAATTTCTATCTGTTGTGTGTCAAACAACTTCTCAAATCTTACAAATTTTTGAAGATATATAAAATAGTATCTATCATTTATTAGAAAAGATTATTTACTTTTTCAATTTTTCTTTCCAGTTCTTATTTATAAGATAATGCTGTTTATTAGAATAATTATATTATTTTAATCTTAAACTATCTTATTTTCAAATATACAATACGGAATAATAACACACTCAATAATTTCCTTTAATTGAATGAAATTTGCTCTATTTCTCCAGAACAGAAATCTGCAATTTTCCACAGGTTTTGAATTCAAGCATGTCAACTGAATCAAAAACGATGAATTTAATTCTGATAATAATGATCAATAATATCAGCATTATTAATTCACTTAAAAGCATGTGAAAATAATAACTCACAATAAAAGCTATAATTGTGAATATTTAAAGAAACGGACAATTTCTTTTCTAATAATTTAGTATTTGTAAAATTATGAAAGAGAACAATTTAAATATTGTATACATTCATGTATAAACTGATCCCCTTAGTTTGGTTGCTAAATTATTAAAAAAAGAGATGAATATATCTGTTGATCCCAAATTTTGAAAACTAGAATAATATGACATTTATTGAACTATATAGACATTTTTTTGGTGCAGGATTCAAACTCATTGAATTACAGATAAAACAAGAAATATAAACTGCCTAAAACACTAACTTGTAAGACAATAACAAATAAAGAGCACTAACGGCAGTAGTGACTTCAAAACTCTACTTATTTCAAAATTAACGAAGTACAGTAAAACCTCGATTTTACGGACTATAGGGGGCAAGACTAGTCCGTAAAATCGAAGTAAAATTTTTTTATAAACATTAATTAGCATTTTCAACATACCTGTACTAATTAATGTGACTTATGCCTAAAAACTGTATTATTTTACATAGAGTATTTTAAATTAAATTAAATAACTTACCTAAATATTAAATTTAGGTAAGTTGTTAAAATAAAAATGATGCATTATGCAATAAATAAGTGCTTTATTTTACACGCAATACAGTACTGTAGACAGTTTATGCAAATATTGTATTAATATTATTTATTTTACTTTTGGGATGGTGTCCGTAAAATCCGAAGTCTGTAAAATCGAGGTTTTACTGTACTTTCGGTCTAACAACTAGACTATCGTCAGTGTATACAATAAGTTAAATAGTTGAAAGTACTTCGTTAATTTTGAAATAAATAGAGTTTTGAAGTCACTAATGTTGTTAGTGTTCTTTATTTGTTATTGTCTTACAAGTTAATGTTTTAGGCAGTTTATATTTCTTGTTTTATCTGTAATTCAATGAGTTTGAATCCTGCACCAATGGTCTGATATATGGAAAGCATCTTTTTTTTGTGTTTGGTTTTTGTAGTTTTGTATTCTTCTTGCTTGTTAAAATAATTTATAATGCCCTCATAAATTTAATTCTGAAAAATCCATAAATTTTGGGCATTTCCAACTTCTAAATCCGACTTAAGTTGAAGATTATTTGTGTTTATATATTATCTATAATTTCTTGATGTTCTATAAGCAAATTGATTTCCAAACACTAAAATATTATAATATAAATAATGGAATTTTCTAATCTTGAGTTCCTTCAATTTTGTTGTGCTTCATGCTATTATATAAGAAAAGAACATCTTTTGTATTGAATAAACAATTAATGACAGCTCTGAGAACAAATGATAGAAATAATGTTATAGGAAAACTTATTGGAGAAATAAAACAATTGTGCTACACTGTGCATGTTTAAAAGGTATTTTAATTTATATTTAATTCTCATTTGACTTTTTGTTAGAATTTTTCATTCTGTTATTAAAGCATCATTAGAAATGAAACATTATTATTATATAGATCGGAAGAGCGTCGTGTAGGGAAAGAGTGTAGATCTCGGTGGTCGCCGTATCATTAAAAAAAAAGAAACATTATTATTATATAAGAAATTAAATATATATTATAACAGAATATATTAATATTTTTGATCCTTTCCAAAATGGAAACATATGTAATTCAAAATGGTTAAAAGGTATTTGAATTAGATTTGTCAATCTGTTTGATACTTGAATGTTTATCATCATGATAATTCACACAAATATATGAATTTTTATTCAAATTAATTATATGTCATTGGGCCACACTGAGAAATCAAGTTTTTTGAAAATGATGTACAGTGCTCCCCAGATATAATGAAAAAATAAAGGAAAAAAAAATTCTCTCTCATAAGTATATATATGATTGTCATGCTAAATTACCTTATTGCTCTCATATAAGAATAGAACTAGATTTTTCTTGAATTTTATTAGTATAAACTACTGTGAATAGTTTCAATTAAGATTTTCATCTTAATTAATATATTTCATCATTTTATTATTATAATTTGATCAAATTTGTATCATAGTCATTTGTATTATTTTCTGAAGCCATATATATTTATAAGAATAATACATAATACAGCAATTTCCTGATTTACATAAGAATTATTATTATGTTTTTCAGAAATTTACACACATCAAATATCACATAAATCATAAAAATGATTTTTTTTTAATGCTAAATTAAAAGTTCCTGGGGTTACATGACTGCATCTATTGCACTATTAGTTGGGAATGATTGCATCTATATAATGTTATGGTGTCATATTGGTTCTTGATTGTAAGGGAAGCAAAGCCATATGGAATGATGTCATATCAGTAATATGATACTTAAAATCAACTAACAATATGCAAAAACATAAATAATATGATATTTCAATAATGTAAATTAACATGTTTGAACTTATAAATTACAAATACAGTAGATATTTTTGTCTATATCTGAAAAAAATATAAAAAGTTATGAAAAATATTTTACATAACATCAAATTTACATAGCTTGAATATTATGTAAGTTGGGGAGAAGTTGTATATAATAATATACAGGTAGTCTTTGACTCAATGGAATTTGGTTCAAATCCTGCCATTGTAAGTTGAAGTAGTCATAAGTCATAAATGCCCAAAACTTGCAGATTTCTCAGTATTGGTGTTTATTAGAACATTATACATTATCTTAATAAATATAACAAACACAAAAATTACAAAAACCAGAAATAAAAAAAAGACACTTTCCATATATATATATATATATAGCTGCTCAGGGATTTGAACCTATGTGAATTACATTGACCAATTACAGAATTTATTGATGATATCACTGTCCTAAGTACAAGTGGAGTAAGTCCAAGACAAGTCCATAGTCAAGGACTACTCGTGTATGTGTATACATATACAAGTAGTGCCTGTATAACATAATATATACAGTATATAAATATATTATTAAAATATATTTTAGTTGTGAATTGTTTTCATAATTATCCTTTCACATACTGAATATGTGACTATTGCTTACTCATGCACTTATGGTTTATTGGTTGCATCCTTACATGTGTCAATTTAAATATCAATTATTTTGCTAGAGCAGTAGTTCTTAATCTTTTCGAATTCACGGAACACTTTTGATTGTACAGAAAATTTGCTAAAATCTATCTCACTAACAAGTAAGATCATAAAACAAACAAAAAAAATATGCATGAACATGTATTTTATTAAACATTATACATTACACATTAAATAACAGTAAAAAACAATAATTAAAATAACATATATTTTTAAGAACTAAGTAACTCTCTTAGAAAAATGGAACATTTTAAAATCAAATTTAATGCAATGTCTGAGCTAATTGTCTTCTGCAGATTTGAGTAATGTCAGGTCTAATATGTGATAAAGCTACCTTCATTTCTTCATCAATATTCCTAAGTTATTCACGTTTTTTAAACTTTAGGTTCATTAATGCTGAAAAGCCTAGCTCACACAACAAATATGATGTAGAAAACTATAGCAAAATCTTAAGTAGTTTTTTGGGTAAACATGCTTAACAATTTTTTCAAAAATGAAAGTTGAATCTTGTCTACATCATAAAATGCATAATGCACAGTATGTAAGGTCATTCAAGGCCTCTCTCTCATAATTTCGCAGAACATCAGGTGTTCCAGGGAACACCGGTTAAGAACCACTGTGCTAGAGTAACACAGCAATGAATATCATAGACAACATCCCATAAAACTTATACAAATCCTGAGAAGATCTAATTTATTAAATATATTTAGTGCAATTTCCAAATTAGACAAAAAGTTTAATACTAAATATTGTTGTCATCATCATCATGTGGTAATCATGCAGAAAGATTACATTATTTAAAATAATATTCTAAACATTTTTTCTATTATGTGATTTATGTTACATAATTGTTGATTAATAAATGGCAGAGCTAATTCAAGTCATGCCTTAGGTTGCCCACATTTGTGCCGTTTAGACTGTAGAAGGCAGATTAATGGGATGAGTTTGGATCCTAAAATAAATTTTCCAAGGGGTGAGATCGAGATTCAATCTTGGATTCTCTGAAAGGAATGCCAAAGCATTTTCATCTAGCCACTCCAACTTGTTAACTATTATTTATCAATTAATGCAATTTTGATATCATTTGCTTTAAATATCTGAAATTTTGTCTGATAAAACCATTCAATCCATGACAAAATGGAATCCTACAGGATTCATGAATCTGTTTTCCATAAAATCAATTAAGAATCAGTAATGAGTGATGCTTATATTGATAAAAAAAAAAAAAAAATAGTTTATAAATTCATTTAAAACATTTGTATATACATAACTTACCATAGCTATCCATGGATTTAGAAAAGTAAATGCTAGCAACATATGCGAGCCCAAAGTTATTATAACTGATATTAAAACCCAAGAGAGATTATATCCTAGTTTATCAACCATAAATCCAAGAACAGGTGATGCAACAGCTGATATTATATATACTATACTGTAAAAAAAAAATTTAATATTTAATAAATTTAATCATAATATCAAGATGATTATCAAAATGCAACATCTTTGAATCAATTCCTTCTTTATATTATAGAACAGGGGTAGCCAAACTTCATGTCACTATGAGCCACACAGGAGAATCTCAAATACCTGAGAGCTGCAATTAGTTTCTTTTTAGGTTAATGAGAACCGTAGCAGTTTTTTTCAGGTAATTATAATAATGGTTTCAAAAATTGCTTATTATATATATTGCATGCATTTATTTTATATAGATGCATACTATTTTTTACAATAAATGAACAAATGACAAATATATTATTTTTTTAAATGAAATTGTTATTTGCTTCATATTAATTACTGATTTTCATAGTATGGAGCACATTGAAGGCACCAAAGAATTCTGTGTGTCTCACAAGCTGGAATTTGGTCACCATGGTTATAGAATATGCAAAGTTTTGAGCAAATGATTCATTAAGTACACTCAATTTTTCATTATATTAAATTGAATTTTTATTAGAATTAAAATTTACGTGTATATATATAAGGTGGGTTCAAATGAAATCCATTCAAAATGTCTCAGGTGATGAGTTGAAATGAAATAACATTGAAGATGGCTTAAGTGATTGAAAATCTGTCTGAGCAGTATAGCAGGATATGCAAGCTATAATTCAGTTTTTAATGACTGAGGGATGCAAGCCAGTGGCACTAATGGTGCCCTGCATGCTGACTGAACATCACAAGGAACAGCGAATGGATCACAGCTTGCAGCATTTGGTGTGTTACTGCAATGGTTTCCAAACTTTCTGTGTCTGCACCCTCCTTTTTCCAAAAAAAATTTGCTACGTCCCTCATTCTCATAACAGTCTAATTTTATAAATACTTTCTACTTACAGTTTAATACTACACCCTCTCCTGTTTGGGTTGTCGTTCGAGAAATCTAAATCGTCATTAATTATACAAGATTTCCAAGAAGTTTTTAGAATCCTTTTCCGTCAAATTCGTCCATCTGTGCTGTATTGTGCCTATAATCATCTGGACTAAAGACTATTAATTCTATAGAGACTAAAGACTATAGTGTCGTTCACTCCGACTTTAAGGAACTACAACAATTGCAGGTATTCCTCTCTGTATTTGTTGGGAAAGATATTTGTAAATTCCGTATCTCTCTCATATAATTCTAATGAATAAAAGAAGCTGTTGAATTTACATTCAATGTTGTTCTCCGTTTTTCGCTGAGATGCCTCAGACAGTCATCCTTAAATCACGCGTCAAATCTTGACTGCTTGTAGGTCGTAAGACCTGTCAATTCCACATTTCCATTCTGCCCGGAATTCCACAATAGGTTTCTCCTAGTGAAGCTGATCGTTTTTCGCTGAGATGCCTCAGACAGTCATCCTTAAATCATGCGTCAAATCTTGACTGCTTGTAGGTCGTAAGACCTGTTAATTCCACATTTCCATTCTGCCCGGAATTCCACAATAGGTTTCTCCTAGTGAAGCTGATGTAATTTTCTTTGTTTTGATAGTCAATGTTGTGGAACAGAATGACATACAGGATTTCTTTAATTAAAATCTGAAAATGGCTAGTTTAAGCCAAAAAAAGTTACTAAAATAAAAATATTTTTTTCTGCAATTTGGTGCTTGAATTACACAATAGACTTTCTGATTAACAGATGATAAGGAAATTAATTTCCCAGATAATATATAAAAAACTCAAAAAATTGGAATTTATGGGCAAATATGCACTTAATATTAAAAAGTAAATAAATTACATACATACATATATTCAAATGTTCTGTTTATTGAAAAAGAAAACAACAAATTTGTTTATTTCCAATAAGAAATTATTGCAGTATTTGTAATTTTAATTTGATTCTAATTTTGCCAAGTCCTGTCTGAGCAGTTATCCCCATTGGCATCTGTGTTCACTGCAGAGATATATGCTGTCCATCTAGCTTTGAAACATATCAGGACAAAAGGCCACCATAGCAGTGTGATCTATTCTGACTCATTGAGTACATTGCAAGCAGTTATCCCGTGGAAGCCTTCCACGGGATAACTGCTTGCAATGTACTTATTTCAACTATTTGCAGGCTTCTATCTCGTTTGTCATCCCAGGGATATTTCATCAAGTTGTGCTGGATTCACATTTACTTATTTCAACTGTTTGCAGGCTTCTATCTCGTTTGTCATCCCAGGGATATTTCATCAAGTTGTGCTGGATTCCGGGATATGTTCGAATTAGAGGGAATGAACTGCCTGACATCGCTGCCAAGTTGGCCACTCCGAACAACTCCCATCCCTTGTCAGTCCCTTACATGGATTTAAAGCCTGTTATTAAGCAGAAGCTATTGCTCTCATGGCATAATATGTGGGATAAGCAAACCAATAACAAGCCTCACGAGATTAAATCGCTGATCTAGCAATGGGATTACAGCCACTGCAGGAACAGGAAAAAAGAAGTCGTCCTTGCCAGACTTCATATCAGGCATAGGCTCCAGCTCACCCATAGGCATCTTTTAATGGGCGAAGCCCAGCCTCCTTGTGACTGGTGTCACTGTGCTCTTACCATCAAGCACATTTTAACTGTGCTGATCTAGCAATGGGATTATAGCCACTGCAGGAACAGGAAAAAAGAAGTCATCCTTGCCAGACTTCATATCAGGCATATGCTCCAGCTCACTCATAGGCATCTTTTAATGGGTGAAGCCCAGCCTCCTTGTGACTGGTGTCACTGTGCTCTTACCATCAAGCACATTTTAACTGACAAGGGGAGGACACAGCTGACCCCCGGCGATTTTGATCCGCTTGCGTATGGTGAAAATACCTCAAAAATGAGTGAATAAGTGTCCGAGCTTTTCATTGAATATGGATTTCTAATAGTATTTTTTAACCCTTGAAAAATCGAACTTTTGATAATTCAGCTTAAAAGCGTAGGGCAAAGATTTTAATTCTTCAGGCATTTTTGCCTTTTTATCGGAAAGTTTTGTTTAACATCATATTTAATTGTTATTTTATTTTATTGTTAGTCGTTTTTTTGTTATATGACTGTTTACAGCATAATATATATATTTTGTTTTGCCTATTTATTGATTCTCTCTTTTTAAAATGTTGTCATTGGCCGTTTACACCATTCTTTTTTGTTATGTTTTAGTTAGTTTTTAGTTTTAGTCTTAGTTTAGTTTTTGTTTTGTTTGTTGTCTTGCTTGTTGCATATAGTTTTGTTAAGTGCACATTTTTTATTTCCTTTTAGCTCTGTGTCTGGTGCAGTTTGGCCCATTGGGCCTTTGTGCCATTAAACCCCAACAAACCAACCAACCAGCCAGTGTTTTATTTATTTCCTTTTAGCTCTGTGTCTGGTGCAGTTTGGCCCATTGGGCCCCAGTTTGTTGGGGTTTAATGGCCATTGCCATTAAACCCCAACAAACCAACCAAACAGCCAATTATCCAAGATATAATAAAGAAATGAATGTGAGGTATATAAAAATCTTTCAAATATTGCAGCCAGTTATCCAAGATATAATAAAGAAATGAATGTGAGGTATATAAAAATCTTTCAAATATTGCATCTAAGATAAAAACATTGATAATTAAGCATCGTTTTTGGGTTAATCTGCAGCCCAGATAATCCAACCTCAGATAATGTTAATGCAGTTAGAAATTTATGAGATTTTATATATTTATAAATGTTAGAAAGGAAATAGCTTTCAAAATTATAAATTCAAATATCTGACTATTCCACTTGTATATATATAAATTTTGTCACTTTGGTGAGATGCTAACATATAAGATTTAATTTCAGATGATATTGGTTACTTTAAAACAAATTCTTTTCATTATATTTCAACTGACTATTCCACTTGTATATATATTAAATTTTGTCACTTTGGTGAGATGCTAACAAAGATTTAATTTCAGATGATATTGGTTACTTTAAAACAAATTCTTTTCATTATATTTCAATGACCAAATATTTTGATATGTATTTTTAATTGCTGAAACAAAGATTTTATGTATTGATGATATAAGTATTGATGAATTTTGAATTAATTTTTATATTACTAGAAATCATCATTAGAAGGACAGGAACGCATTGATGAATTAATGCGAGCTGTTGAGGAAATGCACAAATTTCTTCAAGAAACTAATGAATTAAATGCACAACTAGAAGAAAAATTAAATGATACTAATAATCAATGGAATAAACAACTAGAAGAAAAAGAAAAAGAAATAATCAGTTTGAGAAAAGAATTGAAAGATGCTAATGACATTCTGTCAAAAAATAAAGGTATATATTTTAATAAGAAAAAATATGTTTAAATTGTTTCAAATTTGATTTAAAATATTCTAAATTATGCAAATATGATAAAGTAAATTATTTATATATTATTAAAAATAAATTGAGGAATTTTCATAATTAATTTAATCTGTTAATTATGTCTGATACTTTTTTTCTACTATTTTGACTCCATATGATGTCAATCTGTTGAATCAATTATTATGATAGCAATAAATTAAACTAGCACAAAATTCAATAAAAACAAAAATTTATTTGTAAAACATTTTCAGATTATATGATCCTCATCAGTACATACTATGCAAAGACATTAGCTTGAAAACGTATACAACCAAGTTAAAATAAAAGCTTGCATAACATGGCTTTCTAAGAATTCTATTTGAATGTTTACATAAGGATATTTAAAATTTAAACAATACGTGTGTCATTACTTATGGTTACTGAAGAAATACAGAGTGGACTAAGTTACAATAAGAGTTAGGGCCAATTCATAGTTTGTTTAAACAGAATAGGAAAGGAATGCCAAAGTTTGTGTTCTTCACAGTATTTTGTGCATTCCTTTTGACATAGTTCAGTTCCTTTTATCTCAGTCAGAAAAGTTGACAGCACTTTAATTTTTTTTGTTGGTATCCTATAAGTCAATGCATATATTAGTGAATTTAATACATTATTCTTAATAATAATAAATACTTACATTTCAGCCAAGCTTTTTTAAAATTACATAATAATTATTTACAATAAAACTGAAATATTGAAAATGAATTTCAAGTTCACTATTCCTGATCTTCTGTATAAGTTCAAAATAGTCTTCAAACATTTTTCTCTCAAAATTTATTAAACAAATTAAAAATTATTTAAAAGTAGTTATATTTGGATCTTAAAATTTGTATCCTTTTCAGAATATTTATCTGTATATTCTTAAAAGATTCTTATCACTTGTAAAAAATGATGAAATAAAACTGAATACCATGGTGACTAGGGTCATAGTGCACATTGTGCTCACTTATATTTAAAACTCGTGTTTGAAAATTATCTACATAATAACCTAAAATAAAAATATTTTTATTTATTCATAAAATTTAATGATTAAGTAATTAAGATAAATTTATAGTATATATAAAATCATTATTTTATCATTGAACTTCAAAGAAAAAAACTTCATGAAAAATAATAATAATTTCTTTTTGGTTCTGTAATTCATTAAAATATTTTATTTAGGTCTAACAGGAGAAGGAATTGAGAAATTATTTCCTGCTGCTGCAGCTACAAGTAAAGTGCTCCATTCTGGAATGACTCTGACACAAATTTATTCTGAATATATTAAATCTCAAGAAGAACTTCAAAAAGAAAAAACTGAGAATCAAAGATTAACTAAACAATTGCAACAGATTGTTTCTGTAAGTAAATATGTATTAGTATATATCTGAGATGTCTGCTAATTTATATGTAAGATTGACTTTTTAAGAAATATCCATCCAAGGGCTACTGCTTCAAAAATTGAAATGAAATAAAATTTTTCTATAATGACAATGAGTATGGGGAAAAAATATACCTATCATCTGTCAGATCTTGTGTGTTGTAAAAAGTGACCGAAGGAGTCACTTCATGTTGGCAATTGCTGATATTAGTTTACTTGCAGGTTCCTATAAGGAATTGGGACTGTTTCAGCAGTGCCTACATCTGTCACTAGAGCCTGTGATAGGAAACTACAGAAATATAGGACTAACCAGTTGTCTTGCCCATATCCACTTTTTATAATTTTTAAGCTATTTTTGGGGAAAAGTTTATTAGAATATAACTCAGAGAGAAACAGAAAAATTTGTATATAAAAATATAATTTAAATAATACTGAGACAGTTTTATGAAATTATCCATAAATAATAATATGCCATGTATAGAAATTTTATGTCAATTACAAACAGCTCCAATTCAAGAAAATATATTTATTCATCATTTCAAAAATTAGCTTATAACTTTCAACTTATAAATATAGTGCTTTTGGCCATAAATATTCCTTCATCAGTATAGGATTCATCTAGAACAGAATCATAGAATGCCATAAAAATATTCAAAACTACCTTAGCAATCTCTTTCTTTAATACTGTGCTTACCCTATATACTTAAATCTACTGAACAAAGCACATTATGCAGTTGGTCATACACTAAAAATATTTTATTCCTAGTACTTTTGGTTAATACATTAACCATCTTCATTGAAACTATTATACTACAATCGAACTCATTTAAACTGTAAATACATGACATGGATACATTCTAAAGACGCAAACATATTTTAATTATATATTATAAACTAAAAACGAGAGATTAACGAAGAAAAATAATATAATAAAGTATAAAATAAAATAATAATGAAAAAATAATAAAGAAACAACATGATTTATCATTAAAAGCTTATTATTGGAGGACAAAGGTCCATGCAGCTGGGAATCTATTGGAATGTTATCATTGATTATATACTCTGAATGCATCCTTGAGATTATTTCCAGGGTTTCAGCTATGGGTAGCTCTCTGTTCGAATAGACTGTTTTTACGATCTTTGCATTGTCCCAATCTATTTTGATATCATTCTTATTACAAGTTCTATCTAATGCTGTTGTGACATTAGCTGAAACTCTAGAAATATTCTCAAGGATGGATTCAGAGTATATAATCAATGATAATATTCTGATAGACCCCAGCTGCATGGATCTCTGCTCTCCAATAATAAGCTTTTAATGATAAACCATGTTGTTTCTTTATTATTTTTTCATTATTATTTTATTTTATACTTTGTTATATTATTTTTCTTCATTAATCTCTCATTTTTAGTTTATAATATATAATCAAAATACATTTATGTCTTTAGAATGTATCTGCGTGTTTACAGTTTAAACGAGTTTGATTGTAGCATAATAGTTTTGCTGAAGATGGTTAATGTAATAACTGAAAGTATTATGAATAAAATGTTTTTAGTGTATGACCAACTGCAAAATTTGCTTTGTTCAGTAGATTTAACTACCTTTGCAACTAACTAGCACAGCAATGGGAAAGTCACTGTGGAAACAAACTACAAATAGAAAATTTTTGAAAACAAGTCAGATATTTAGCAACATAGCTATCACTACAGTAACCAAATATAGTTTATAATCCTATAAAAGCATCTTAGTAATACGATATGACTTAGCAATAATGCTATCACTGTAGTAACTAAATACCATAATTATTATACAATTACAAATAAAATAAAGTTTATAAGAAAGACATTAATATAATATAACTACAAAGGTTACATACATTAAATAAACCAGGCATAACAATAAACAGTTACTATGTAGTTGCATATAACAAGCTGGAAGACATTAATATATTGTTTAAATATAAAAGATAATGTATAATTATGATACAAAAATATGCAAATATTGATACATAGCTAAGTTAAATAGGTATAGTTCCACAATTATTATACATATTACAAATATAACATTATTATGAGCAGAAAAAGCTAAATTAATGTTTGTCTTACGGTATTTACTGTATATTTTAATGCTTCACTAATTGTTCCTCTCTCTGATTTGTTAATTGCATTACCATTTCTCAACTTCTGTTAGTTATGTATGTTTTCTGCTGTTTTAACTTTTAATGGATCTTTGATGAATTTTACAAGATTCATATCATTTCATGCACCTGTGACATCATACATGATAATCTATTTCAAAGTCATTTTACTTTTTGGCCATGTTAGATGTAAAATGAAGCAAAGTGATTTTGAAATAAAAAATTCAAATTTCAAATAATTTAAAATTGAAATATTATAAAATAATAATTAAATATAGAAAATAATTTAAAATGCTGATATTTTAAATTATTTTCTGTATTTAATTTGTTTCTTTAATTATCAGTTGTTTATTTTCTATATTTAATTTGTTTCTTTAAATACATTATTTTTTTATTTCATAGGAGATTGAAGAAAAAACACCTCTAGTTAATCAACGATTTACAGAATATCAGAAAGCTTTGGAGACAATTTCTTGCCTTAGGAATCAATTAGCTAATTCTCTCACGGTAATAAAACCTGAATTATTAGATTCTTTATTATTAATACATAAATAAATTATTTAACTGTAATCTTTCCATATATATTAGTAATAAATTAGTACTATTTGTGTTAAGAAACAGTTGATAATAAATATGCTAATTTCTATATCCATTAGAATCTCATTATACTGACTCTTCCAAACTAATAATAATAATTGATTTTATGAAAATCATCCTTAATAGAAATTAATGTCAATTGAATTTAAAAAATACATATTGTAAATAAAAAAGTATTCATAACTTCCACTATACTAAAATGCAACAACAATAATAAAAAATAAAGCATTTTTTAACAAAAAGTATTATTTTTTTAGTTATTGTTATTGCTTATTATAAAGGCTTAATTCATTCTAAGATGATTGAAAGATGACCTTTTTCACCTTAAAATATATAGAAATTCGAAATTGTTTATTCCCTATATATTTGCATACCCTTTGACTGGAACAAAACTTTACAAACAATTAAAAGATGACCTTTTTCACCTTAAAATATATAAAAATTCTATTAAACTATATTGTTTATTCCCTATATATTTGCATACCCTTTGACTGGAACAAAACTTTACAAACAATTTTTTATAACCATAAATGCAGTACAGAATGCCTTGGAATAAACTCTTCAGGAATTATGGCAGTTTAGAATCAAAACAAAAATATTTATGTTTAACACTTTAATGCCTGTGTGTCAAAATGTCTCAATGTTGACTGTACATTTGATTTCAGTGCATTGAGATATTTCAATGTTAAAATTGACTTAATTTTTATTAAATAATTTCTTATTATTTATATTCAAAAATATTTTCCTTTGATAGTATTTGAAATAAAATTTTGCATTTCAAAAATTCATCTGTTTGGAATGGATTTCTTTTTGCTCTTTTTTTCATATTTTCTTTAATTTATACATAGATTTTTATCAGCTAATTTTATTTATAGATTTTTATGATTTTTTTGCTTTTTCTGAAATGTTTAATCATCCATTTAATACACTTAATGGTGATTAAAACATAAATACATCTATATTATTGGCCGGATTTTTATGCAGCTAAAACCATCAAAATATGCCATAAAATATACAGTAAAAAAAGGTGAAATATGCAGAATATATGCAGTAAAAAAAATCCCTGAATTTGATACAGGAGAACTCAATAAAGTGTTTAAAACATGTTTATTGAACAAAGAAAGCATTATATGATTAACAATTCTACTTGCTAATTAGATTTTTGAAGTTGATGTTGATGAACAAATGCATTTCCAAATTGTCTTGTTTAAAATTGTGACGGCGATCAGAGAGAATGTGCTTGTACACCAAAAAAGATCGTTCCACATCTACAGAGGTGATGGGAGCAAATTTGTAGCTACTCATGATTTTTGGGCAAGTTATATCGCCTAAGTTTACATCCGTATTAGCACCGCCTTCACCATTTAGAACTTTGTTTTTTATATCATTTAAGCCTTCATTTTTTTTTAAAAGCTCAATTAACTTTTCTTTCAATTTACTTCCTACTTCTCCTGGAATTGTATCGATTTTTTCTGCACATTCCTCTATTATGTTCAAGCTTTGATGCAGTTCTAATCCACGTTTCTCCAAATTAGTGATAGTGCAGATTAAAAATGACAAGTGTGCCTTTATGAAAGCTAATTCTTGATTAACATTACTGTTTTTTATAATATTTGCCACCTTGGAAACACACTGAGCATTGTCTGCCTCAAGCTGCTGTATCCAAATTTTTAAAGAAAAATCCTTTTAAATCTATTAAATTCTAAAAGTAATGCATGTGTTTTAATTTTAAATTATATTCAATTCTAAAATCCACAAAATTTATAATTTCCAATACTTACATTAAAGTTTATAAACAGAAACTCTTTTTTAAAAAAATACGAATTGCCATCGCAATTTTTATTTTCTTCTAATTTAAACGCAAAATTTTCTTAACAATAATTACATTATTTTTTCGCCAAAATTTAAAAAAAATTGAAAAGTAATAAAATTCGTTTATTTTTATAAATTTAATTATAGTTTATTCAACTTTTCCTTTCGTTTAATGTTTTAACAACTCCAACAATTTTTCCTGCTTTTTAAAAAAGTCAAACACTTTGCGTAGAAAGAAAAAAAAAAAAACTCCTATGAGCTCATATACAGAATCAGTGGATAGCAGCCGTTATTAGGTTACAGCGCCACCTGCGAATATTTTTTTTTTTAGTGTAACTATAATTTTAATTTAATTTTTATTCATTTTAATTTTTAAATTATTAATAACAACAAAAATTTTTAATTTCACAGAATTCCAATAGATAAAAATAGATAAAATTACTTGATTTTATCTTTAATTTTTAAAAATTTTCGTTCATACAATAAAACATATTTTTCTGTCTCGTAAATAAGAGCGGCGATGCAATTTTAAAATTATTTATTTATTTATGGTGTTCGTGATTCCCATTCGTTACTCACTGAAAATTCTGATTAAGAATCATCTAATACGCCATCCAATTTTATGATCCTCTTCATTATTTTGCGAAAATAGAATTGATAATAAGTTCAGTTGTTCCTCTATGATTATCATTTGTTATTCGAGGTCCGGCAAATGTTATCTTTAAATTTTACTGAATTCGTAAATGCATTGCTTACATTTAGATGTAGGGATTATTCAGTTCGAATTTACTACTGCACTAGAATTAATTGGTGTTCAATCTTTCCTCATTCTAAGTGACTGTTACCAAGAGCTATCTATTCTCAGTCGAATTTCCTATTTGGAAACTTACAGAAACAAAGCGATAATTAGTTGAGGATAATTTAACGTTTTGGAAATTGGCTCCAGTACGATTATCGCACCAGAATTAAATGATTATGACGTAGTCGAGGATTCTATCTACTTTAATTAATTCGTAAACATGATTATACTTTTTGTTGTTAGCGTTAAAAATTATGTGGTGATTTTAAACTCATAATGTTATTTTAAAGAAAGGAAAGTATGCTAATTTAAATATTTCTCCTTTATCGATATGTGATTTTTTTTTAACCTGAAATCTTATACATTTTATATTTGGAAAGTTCTTTTCTTAATAAAATATAGTCGAATCGATTTGCACGGATACGTTAGAAGATTGAGACTAAATCTATGCCAAAAATCAAACTGTTTAATAGTCAGAACGAATAACTTTTCTTATGAATGAGATACTTCCAGATGTACTTAAAAACAATTTTTTTTTAGAAGAAAGAATTTTTTTTTTTAATATTTATTTTGGTCAATCGTTGCAGAGAATCTTTCGAACGGAGTGTGCCGTATTTATCCTTTCGGAAAATGTCTGGATTATACGCAATTTTAATAATTTAAAGTCATAATAACCTTTGACATTTGAACGCGTATCTCTTCGAGTCAGTTAACTGAATACTTTTAATTCCTCTAGAAAGTGTAGAATGAAGTCATTCTGTTCTCGGTTAACGTTTTGATCTTTAATTTCTGGAATGCTGATCGTTGTTCTTAAACGATAATAAACTTCTTTCATTAAAATTAGACTATTTAATTTATTATAAATGCTAGTAAAATTATTATTTTATGTGCTACTGATTTAAAAATCATAAATATACAAGCATTTCTACATTAATATTGAGAAATCTTTATTAAAATGTCATTCACGTAATATTTAAATGCGTTATTAATTAAAATATATGCTCTGAAATCATCTCTTCCTCATTGTTGAACATCAATTGATGGCATACTCTTTAATATATGCTTAGAATACATTAGAGAAATATATAAACTGTTATTAAAATCTGTGATCATTGTTTGCATAATACCAAAATCTGAATATATAATTCCTTATTTGGAATACAGTGTGGTATTTTCAACATTTAATGCAGCATGGCAGGCATTTTTCTCGTCTTATATTCTATGAATTGATTTATAAGTTGGACACAGTTATATTTATTTCTAGCTGTTCTCCGATCGTAGATTCAATTCACGCTTTTCATTCTATTTGAAAAAAAAAAAAAATTAAGGTACAGTCTATGACAGAAAGGTTTTGACATCAGCGGAAAAGGTTCGGCTTTCGTATATTTAAAAATCATAAATATACAAGCATTTCTACATTAATATTGAGAAACCTTTACTAAAAAGTCATTCATGTAATATTTAAATGCGTTATTAATTAAAATATATGCTCTGAAATCATCTCTTCCTCATTGTTGAACATCAATTGATGGCATACTCTTTAATATATGCTTAGAATACATTAGAGAAATATATAAACTGTTATTAAAATCTGTGATCATTGTTTGCATAATACCAAAATCTGAATATATAATTCCTTATTTGGAATACAGTGTGGTATTTTCAACATTTAATGCAGCATGGCAGGCATTTTTCTCGTCTTATATTCTATGAATTGATTTATAAGTTGGACACAGTTATATTTATTTCTAGCTGTTCTCCGATCGTAGATTCAATTCACGCTTTTCATTCTATTTGAAAAAAAAAAAAAAAAATTAAGGTACAGTCTATGACAGAAAGGTTTTGACATCAGCGGAAAAGGTTCGGCTTTCATACAATACGCAAAAACTGATTGAGTCATTACTTCAGTTGTTGATCGTTGTACGCTACAATTTGGGTTAAACCATTCCATCGGTTGATTAGCAACGAGGAGTGAAAGGAATATTGCATATTTAAGCGTTTACATGCAAAAAAAAAAAAAAAACGATTTCGTTTACTATACTTTGCTCTTAACTTTTATTAATACATTAAATAACATAAAAAATATTAATGATTTAAATTAGGATAAAAACTTAATAAAAAATAAAATAATTTTTTGTTTTTAATAAAATGGAAAGTGAAAGAAGAATACAGATCGCATTACTCATGTCAAGTACGTCATAGAAATTCTCCCCTCTGTGAAATATTCCCGACCCCTATTTCTACCGCGGTAAGAACAGTCTACTTCATTACAAGCTGCTGTGCGGAGATTTTCCAGACTTTACAATCGAAACTACTTCCTCTAATACAGCCCCTACGGTAGATGTCAAAACCTTTCTGTCATAGACTGTACCTGATATGCTTAAAATAACAAACGTATCTAGCAAGTAAACAATAGAAAAACACTCTTTCATCCCCGAAACATTATTTTGTTGATGTAAAGCATTAACTGTAAAATTTGCATTTGTTCTTCTGCAAACTGGAATATCGTGAGAGCATATGTCTTTTCTAGCCATTAAAAATTGGAAATATAAATAATATTGGAATAATGTTTCATGATAATCTCGTTACTGTATGTCTTTTTTAGCCATTAAAAATTGGAAATATAAATAATATTGGAATAATGTTTCATGATAATCTCGTTATAATAATTTGATAAACTTCATTGTGTAACAATATAGCCTTGTTGTCTGTCTTTCTTGCTTTCTCCAAAAGAAATTTCTTTTATATCAATAATTATTAGTGCATATTGTGATTCATAACTTTCCACATCTTTGAATCAACTTCTGTTAACAATTTTATTGTACAACATTTTTCTACATTTGAATCCATTTCTGTTAACGATATTGCTGCTCTTCTCTTATTCTACATTTGAATCAATTTCTGTTAACAGTTTTCTTGTTCATCACTTTATTTGAACACATTTGTTAAATGATGAACAAGAAAACTGCTAACAGAAATGGATTCAAATGTAGAAAAAGTGATGAACAGCAATATTGTTAACAGAAATGGATTCAAATACGGTAAACAATACTACTGTTCATCACTTTTCCTATATTTTAATCAATTTTCGTTAACAGTTTTCTCGTATATCACTTTTTCTACATTTGAATCAGTTCCTGTTAATAACAATAATATTCATCATCACTTTTCCTGCATTTGTATCAATCTTATTAACAAATATTGTTTATTACTGTCTGAATATGTGTATAAATAAAATATTTATTATTTATTTATTTATTTACATCTATCTAAAACTTCACATTCATGTCACGCATATAGCGCATATAAAAGTTTGATTATTATTTATATGATTAAAAAATATTAAAATATTTAAAACTACTTGTAAGACTTTCATATGCAAAATAAGTTTTATTTAGTCCACAATAATGTTCAATTTTATTAAATTCGAAAAGTAATTTTAAAATATATATATATATATATTTACTATTATGTTCAAGCTCTGATGCAGTTCTAATCCATGTTTTTCCAAATTAGTGATAGTGCAGATTAAAAATGACAAGTGTGCCTTTATGAAAGCTAATTCTTGATTAACATTACCATTTTTTATAATATTTGCCACCTTGGAAACACACTGAGCATTGTCTGCCTCAAGCTGCTGTATCACTTGAATGTATTTTTGCCAGTTATCAGCATAAAATAATGCTGCTGTTAGCCATGTTCCCCACCTAGTCAGAATAGTAACAGGTAGTAGAGGTGCGTCTGCCATGACATTTTTATAAACAGCAATACGAGATGAGGCCTTCAAAAGTATTTTTTTTCCATTATTAATAAGAATATTTACCTCAGGGAATGGATCTCTGACCTTCTCAGCAAGACGATTGACAGCGTATGCCACACAAGTAACGTGAATGAGATTTTTGTAGAATGGTTTCAAGCATTGTCCTGCCTTCACCATGTTTGAAGCTGCATCGGTCAACAAAAGTAATACTCTGTCTTCCATGCTGTCATCATTCCATAAAATTTTTAATCCATTATTCACAAACCTGCAAATTGTTTCATACTTGGTTTTCTCCAATTGTTTGGATGACAATAAGTAAGGTTCTCCTGGTAAATTACCATCTAAAATGCCTATAATCAAATTTACAATATATTGTCCACGAGTGTCTGTGGTTTCGTCAACCATTAAATACACAAAATTTTTCCCGATTTTGTCTTTTAATAGTTGAAGAGTTTTTTGGTAGCAAGGTTGTAAGTAATTCTTTCTCAAAGTGCTCTCATCTGGAATGGGTTTATTGGTATATTTCTCACAAGAAAATTTTTAAAAGCAGAATTTTGTAATTTAAAGAGAGGTATATCTGCTGAAACCAGCACAGTGCACAATTCTGCATAAAATAACTCCTGCGAGGTGGAAGATTCCTGGCTTGGGAGAGTCGTCAGAAATTGCTGTTTTTTGATAGACCGTTTCCTGGCAGCTTTATGTACACCTGAAAGAAAAGCTTCAGAATAATCTTTTCTGAGAATAACTGGCCACGAGTGTCTGTGGTTTCGTCAACCATTAAATACATAAAATTTTTCCCGATTTTGTCTTTTAATAGTTAGAGTTTTTTGGTAGCAAGGTTGTAATTCATTCTCAAAGTGCTCTCATCTGGAATGGGTTTATTGGTATATTTCTCAGGAAAATTTTTAAGTTTTTTGGTAGCAAGGTTGTAATTCTTTCTCAAAGTGCTCTCATCTGGAATGGGTTTATTGGTATATTTCTCAGGAAAATTTTTAAAAACAATTTTGTAATTTAAAGAGAGGTATATCTGCTGAAACTAGTGCAGTGCACAAATCTGCATAAAATAACTCCTGCGAGGTGGAAGCTTTCTGGCTTGGGAGAGTCGTCAGAAGTTGCTGTTTTTTGATAGACCGTTTGCTGGCAGCTTTATGTACACCTGAAAGAAAAGCTTCAGAATAATAGCAACTTAAGAGTGTCTCAACTTACAAGTTTTTAGAGATACGAGTAGTCTCTATTGCTTCGAATTGCGAGCTAAAATTCGGATTACGAGCAGTGGCTAGCGGCAAAGTAATTGCTGTCCAGAGCGTAACATCAGCCCTGTGCGGCACTTACTTTGCCCCTGTGACAGATCTTTGTTAATCTCTTAATTATAACCTCTTTGTTAACCCATTTAAAATAAAATAAAAATTAATGTAAAAAAATTAACAACCGAGCTAAAATTCGAATTACGAGCAGTGGCTAGCGGCAAAGTAATTGCCGTCCAGAGCGTAACATCAGCCCTGTGCGGCACTTATTTTGCCCCTGTGACAGATCTTTGTTAACCTCTTAATTATAACCTCTTTGTTAACCCCATTTAAAATAAAATAAAAATTAATGTAAAAAAATTAACAACAGCAAAATACAATATATCTATTAATACTGTACACCTCTCCGACAGATTAGAATTTTTTAGCACTTTCATATTTCTAGAAAAAAAATACAGATAAAAAATGATTAGGCCTAGTGGCACTAAATCTTATGCATATTCTAAAGGGTTCTAGAATTCTAGGGGTTAACAGTGCATGAGAGACCTTCATTAAATACTGTAATAAAATTAATTTACAGAATTGTGATAAAATTTCACAACATTGTATTAAAGAGAGAAATACCAACTCAGCTGTTATATTTCTAATATTTTCAAGTTGTCTGATCTCAATGGCAAATGCTGTAAATTATACTTAATAAAACCAGTTTCTTGCAGTACATTTTATTGTATTGTGTTTTTATACAGTATTCGTTATTTATAAGCACATTTTTTCTTATTTAAAAACATATAATCAAAAAATGCAGTGTTTTTGGAGGTCTGGAATGGATTAATGGCATTTTAATTCATTTCAATGGGGAAAATTGATTCAGCATATGAGTAATTCGAGTTACGAGCTCCATCATGGAACGAATTAAACTCTTAAGTCAAGGTACCACTGTTGAAAAAAAATACGAATAAAAAATGATCAGGCCTAGCAGTGCTGAATCTTATGCATATTCTAAAAGGTTCTAGAATTCTAGGGGTTAACAGTGCATGAGAGACCTTCGTTAAATACTGTAATAAAATTAATGTACAGAATTGTGATAAAATTTCACAGCATTTGTATTAAAGAGAGAAATACCAATTCAGCTATTATATTTCTAATATCTTCAAGTTGTCTGATCTCAATGGCAAATGCTGTACATTATACCTAATAAAACCAGTTTCTTGCAGTACATTTTATTGTATTGTGTTTTTATACAGTATTCGTTATTTATAAGCACATTTTTTCTTATTTAAAAACATATAATCAAAAAATGCGGTGTTTTTGGGGGTCCGGAACGGATTAATGGCATTTCAATTCATTTCAATGAGGAAAATTGATTCAGCATATGAGTAATTCGAGTCACAAGCTCCATCATGGAACGAATTAAACTCTTAAGTCAAGTACCACTGTAAAAAAATAAAGTACCACTGTACTTTATTTTTTTAAAGTTTTCATTTATAAATTGTTATACTTCTTACACTATCCGGAGTTTTGGGAAGTTATATCATTGTTGGCCCAAAACACTATCCGGAGTTTTGGCAATATAAAAAATGCGCCATCAAAGGCAAGAAAAATAGGCACTCACGTACTTTCAATTTTAGTTCTCGTTTCGCCAAAACCAAAACTCATATTTTGGGCCAGAAACCAAGAATTCGGTCGAATACTACCCTTCTATAGTATATTTTTGCAAAAAAAACTACCTAAGTCAGGGAATGAATGAATTAAACTAATAATAATAATGTTCCAGGTATCTGTGATCACATGCTGCTCAAGTTGTGACTTCCTCTCAATAGCTAATTGCTTTTCACATGGCTGACAGAATACTACCTTGCCATCAATTGTAAAAATTTCGCACTCTTCATTATATGTGGCAATCTAATTCCGAAGTTTTGCGGTGAGGGGGATTGGTGTTTTCGGCATTTCTAACAACGAACAGCCCGGCTCGTAATCAATTCGCCTAAGAAAGTTGACTTTGACAAACAGTTGCCAACTCTTTCAAACAGAAAGTAGCCCATTTAAAAAATTGAAGGCAATAAGAATAGGC
Source organism: Olivierus martensii (assembly GCA_000484575.1). Taxonomy (NCBI): domain Eukaryota; kingdom Metazoa; phylum Arthropoda; class Arachnida; order Scorpiones; family Buthidae; genus Olivierus; species Olivierus martensii. Next base: position 54,663 of record AYEL01076854.1, read on the forward strand.
ACTCACGTACTTTCGATTTTAGTTCTTGTTTCACCAAAACCGAAACTCATATTTTGGGCCAGAATTGGCCGAAATTGAAACCAAGAATTCGGTCGAACACTACCCTTCTATAGTATATTTTTGCATAAGGAACTACCTAAGTCAGGGAATGAATGAATTAAACTAATAATAATAATGTTCCAGGTACCTGTGATCACATGCTGCTCAAGTTGTGACTTCCTCTCAACAGCTAATTGCTTTCCACATGGCTGGCAGAACACTACCTTGCCATCGGTTGTAAAAATTTTGCACTCTTCATTATATGTGGCAGTCCACTTCCAAAGTTTTGCGCTGAGGGGGATTGGTGTTTTCGGCATTTCTAACAAGGAACAGCCGGACTCGTAATCAATTCGCCCAAGGAAGTTGACTTTGACAAACAGTTGATTTTATTTAAAAAATAAAATCGCCCAATATGTATATTTTATATGGGAATGTGAAATTTTATGTCGCCTGTTTAACAGCTAAAAATTTTATGTTGCAATATTATCTTGAGAAGAAAATTGAAAAAGATCAGGGAAACTATAGCCCAGTAAACCAAAAATTCGTAGAACATGTTGTTTTAAATATAGAAGAGTCAGTTGGTTAAAATAAATAATAATAATATATGGACTGAGTCAAACATTAAATATGCAATTTATATGTAGTTTGCCTGAAATATGCAAATTTATGCACTTTACCCAAAATATGCAAAAATATGCAAAATAAAACTTGAAGCAGAGCTTCTAAATGAGCAATTACATTTATAGCATTGACTTCCAGTCACCTACAAGTAAGCAAAAAAATATGCAATTGCATAAATATCCGGTTTTTAATTATTACCAAAATTTGTATTTGACCTCTGATCTTCTAATATGTCATAATGTCTTTACCATCTTAGGTTTCCACTTTGCATATCAGTGTTTTATTTTGCATTATTTGTTTGTTCTGTCAAATGAAGATTATCATTTTCTTATATATTTATGAAATTAAAAAAAAAAATTATATTTGTAACAAACATGAAAAAAGAAAGAATATTTTATTCCATTTATAATTTATTTAGAAACAAACTGAATAAAATTAACTATTATAAAAATATAATTTTATATAAAAGAAAAAAACAGAATAATGTATTAATTTTCTTTACTAAATTATTGCAAGAAGTGGTGATGTATTATTACAAAATAAATACAGTCAGACCTCCATATATTGAAATTGAAAGTGTCTTAGAAAAATTTCGATATATAGAAACTTCGTTATATATCAATAGAAACTTGAATTTTCTCTAATGTAGTATAGTAGCTAAGTGATATTTTGTCCGTATCGCCTTTTTTGCAGCCCCTGACGGCAGCGATGGTGGCTCAAGGTTTGTAAAACTCCAACTTTTAAATGATTTGGAAAAAGTTTTGAGAAAAAATATTATTTTCATATAATGCTTATAAATGGATAATCATGTCATCTTTCTTATAAAAAAGCTGTTGTAGTATTTAGTTCGCTAAGCAGTATAGAAGCTATAGAATAGACTTCTTTCGACGCCATTTTTTCAAGGAATTCAACAAACTGGTCCAAAACGAGATAAAACGTCGACTTTTGTCGTGGCAAATGCTTTAAGCAAAACGCTGAATTTAGGAACGTAGCCATTTTGAGATAGAACTCTCTGTTAATAAATCCAGTAAGCCATCACTTAGCGCCATCTGTTGATAGTAAAGTAAACTAAAATTTTAATATATATGAAATTCTATCTTGTTGGATTAGTCGATCCTGCAGGATTAAAAGATGCAGCATCGAGATGTCCTTTAATGGCAGAACATCATTACCAAATTTCATGAAAATATGCTAATTACTTCAAAACTTATTAGTGGGGACACACAAACAGACGTTGGTCCTTTCTTCGAAGAGTAGGCTAAAAATATATATAAATAGTACATATTTTACAAAAAAAAATTATTAATCGAGCTTGTATGCCGACAGAGCAGAATGAGATCTTGGCAAGTATTTCTCGTCAAAAGATTAGTCATCTGTTGACGAAAAATCTTTGCCAAAGTCTCAAAAATAGTCATATCAGAGGCAGTGCTATCACATGGTCGAAATAATTATTTACAAGGAGTCGATTCATTTGATTCTACTCATTTGAAAGATTCAATCATTTGATTCAATGTTAAATTCAGTTCGATTTTTGAACGGGTAAAATACAGTGCTAGATTATTCATTATGCACCTTAGGCACGTATCTTGAGATCCAAGGTAATACCGGACCCCAAAAGCAGGTTAAAAATTATTAAATAACTTTAATATAAGTATTTTGAAAAATTAAATTATGATTATTGACTATCTCCATTTCATCATAATATCTACATTGTACTTATTCAAATTATAAACTCGTTTTCATTTTCTGTCCAATATTTCATGATGTTTGTACCAAATTCTTTCAATCGTAACATATTGAGTGCTTTCATAAAATTATTCTTGTTTAAATATTAAATCATTTTGAATATAATAAGAAATGTGGATTAAAAACAATACGAATATCGATATCAATTCAAATGTGTCAAACATTTAAGAAACAATTACTTTATCCTAATATCAACTCTAAATCGATAATTTTCCAATGTTGAGGTTCAAACAAATAATTTTAAAATTCAAATTATCTAAAATCTTATTATAACTAAAAAAATTAAATTAATATATTTTACATATCATTGCAATAAATAAAATAAGAAAATTCATGAAACTATTATAGGAACTTACCATAACAGATCCTAATGCCAATATCCAGCACATCATTAATAATATAAATATGATAATTATAGATAAAAAAATAATTAAAGAAAAAAAATTATATGAATTGTCATCAGGAATAAATATTATAAAAGAAGTCAAAGAAATAAATATAATAATGAATACAGTAAATCCATAATGTAGAATAAATTTCCCCAGTTCATTACCATACGCTATTATTTGACACAGTTCATTACAGTAAAGCTGAACAATTTTTATCGGAATAAAAGAATGACTTTGCATACTTTTTGCTAGATTTCGACGGAATTCGTTAACTCGATTTCTTAATTGTATAATAATAAACAATTGTATTATTGCACAATTTATAGCTATTCCATAAAAATAAAGTACCTCGATACTATACACAATTATAAATAATAAATTCTTCATCAAATCAGAAACAGGATCCTTTGATTTCATCAATAAATATATAATATCATTGCTATATATTGCGATATCTATTGAAACAAGTAAAACTATCTCTGAAACAATTAATATATGTCTCATCCATCAATTCTGTTCATATTTGTGTTTTGGTAATAATTGTAAAGATTGTTGAATTTTAATGACCAACTTTTTTCCACGATCTTTAATTGAAAGAGATAATTTTATCACTATTACAAAAAGATAAAATACCATTCTTATTGTTAAATTTAGTAAAAAGTATTCGTTTTATATTAATTAAATTATCCATATAACTTTGCCAATATTTACTAAAAGGAAAAGCTATGTACAGCACAGTACGAAAAAATCTTTGCAAAAGTATGATATTTACAAAGATACAGTATATTTTCCATAACTTATATTTATTAAGGTTCAGATCTCTATTTAAATTTAATGAAAACAAATTTAAAATATTTAAAAACAATCTGAATTCACACCAAATGCAATCACAAGAATCAGTCCTTGATTTTATTCGATGACAAAGGGAAACTTTCATAATACTATATATGTTTTGCATATACGTAAATTATTTTCATTAATCTTCATTGGATGAAGAAGCACATTCTATTTCCTTCATAATAGAAGGTGAAGAAGAAGAAATTATTTTCATAAGATATATATTTAATTATATTAAATTTTTGTACTAACTTTTAGAAATTCCTATAACTGTTATAATAATTTTTCAAATAAATCTATATCTCTTACACATTTCCGATATAACGTATTTTTGCATATAGATCAAACTTACAAAAATTTGATACAACTCCATCAGTGGTATTATAATTATGACATTTATACTTCGCCGATATAAATTCACAAAAATAATTTTTATTAAATATGAAACAGAATCTGATTTAATAATATGATACAGAATCTGTGGTTATATTTACAAAGTAAATATAACGACAGATTCTGTATGCCATTTATTATTTGCTGCATTTAGAGTAAAGTATGTTTCCATTAAGTCTGTAGATAATGCACAAATGCACGTATTCAATTGATCTACTTATATTTAAGATATGATTTTTCCATTTCCCATCTGATATTTTTAAGAGTGTTATATAAATCTCTTAATTTCACTTTTATCCTTTCAAATGTTTCACATTATGTAAATAGATCTACATACAATATAACTTTAATTCATATATAAACTGAAAAAGTTTTTCTGAAAAAATAATTTTGAAGGTGATCGGCTAATATATATATGGGGTAAATAAAATCTGAAAAAGGTTTTTGAAAATAAGATTGGCCAGCAGACTCGCTGCGTTCCCGTCGGGTATTCGTGCAAATCGTGCGATCCGTCGCATTTGTTCCTAACAAAGATCATCATCTTACGGATTCTTTCGATTTTTTTATTAAAAACATGTGAATATATATATATAATTATAGTATTTTTGTAGCTATTTAAATATTGGATACTTTACAAATACGAACGAAAATATATAAAGCTGTCACATGTGTTCTGTTTTTGCTTCTGATGCATCCTATGATAGCTACGGGATTCAGTATATTTATTCTTATAAAATACTTATTTCTTTTCACTTCTATTGTTAAAAATACACGGATGTCCTTTAGTGTTCATATTTAAATACAGTACATTAAAAAATATTAATTTATTAGACGGTTACAAATGTAAAATGTAATCTGTAGAGCGATCATTATTAGCACGTAAACATGACGACCACTACTGTACGTATCATCAGTTCATATTAAATGAAAATGTAGCAATCTACAAGAATGTACGGATATTTCCAATCGACAATTTTTATGTATTTTCTGAATGATCAGAACGATCATTTAAAAAATGTAGGATGATTATTTCACAGTCGATTTCGGAAATCAGATTTTGCTACTTTCGAATAATGCGTCAGTCGACTTTCTACTCCCATTAGTTATAGCAAAATTTTCTTAGCCATTATGTGTTTTGGTTCTGTTTTATTTTTTTATCGTTTAAACTTTGCCTAATCTCAATAAAAAATATTTACATTGTCGAAAATTTAATGTTCTTTTGATTTTCTCTGCCTAAGAACTTCGATAAAATGTATAGGCAAGATGCGACACTATTACATCACGCTCTATCTACCTTTCTCTTTGCGTTGTGTCGAATATCAATGCAATAACATTGGTTTTCTATAAGTGACCATTTTTATTCCAATAATAAACTGGGTTTGGAAATTTTTTTAAATTACAATATAAAATTGATAAAATTATATAAATATTATTTTAAACTCTAAAATCGGATGAGTCGGTTTATACATGTGTACTGTATATAGTATATACAGTATATAAAAATAAAATGTCCGATATAAATACTGGATTTCATCATATATTTTCTTTCCTGCCGGCAGATGTTTCATAGTAATAATCATACCTTTTAGAACGGTTTTTTATATTGTACAGCAGTGTTTACCGTTTGAGAGTCTGCAGACACCTGGGAGTACATGAAATCTCCAAAAAAACATTTCCAATATATGAAAAAAGCTAATTTCTTTCATCCCTCAAAAATATTCATTAATAACATTTTCTGATTGTATTGAAAAATGAAAAAATAAAAATAGTGCACATAAAAAACTAGTGAAATCCAATGAAGCTTATTTCATTTTATCCTTTACAATTCACATTCTCCTACACAGCTATTAGAAATTTTAAATTTCCTTTCATGTGCATACTAATTATGAAGACAAATTAGCAGCAGATTTTCAGGGTATTCCATAATACCCTTTCGTAAAACTTCAGATGTGAAAATCTGCTGCTAATTTGTCTTCATAATTAGTATGCACATGAAAGGAAATTTAAAATTTCTAATAGCTGTGTAGGAGAATGTGAATTGTAAAGGATAAAATGAAATAAGCTTCATTGGATTTCACTAGTTTTTTATGTGCACTATTTTTATTTTTTCATTTTTCAATACAATCAGAAAATGTTATTAATGAATATTTTTGAGGGATGAAAGAAATTAGCTTTTTTCATACATTGAAAATGTTTTTTTTTTGGAGATTTCACTTCTTTTTTCTTTATTATTCCAATAAAAATATATTGTATACCTTCCTATTATTATAAAGCATTGAATTCGTGCATAATTATTCTCACTAAAAATATTTTCATTTCATAGAAAATGTGACAACAACAATTAAAATGACTACATTTGTTTCTGTAAGAATAGAATATATACAATTTTTGCATATTTTGTCCATTGTACTGTAGTTATTTTGTCATTATTAATATATTTCCATCCAGATTTTCCTTCACGTATCAAACATAAATATTTACTAGGTAGCGCTTTGGTAACTGCTGCCGTTTGTTGATAATTATTAAAAAATTTATTTTATTTTACATAAATATATATATATACAACAAAAAGAAATGCCTTTTATTTTTAATATAACTATGAAAAGCAATAATATGTGAATAAGACTTTTATTTTTTATATAACTATGAAAAGCAATAATATGTGAATAAAATAAAGGTGATGCAAATATGAATAATGAAACTCAAGTTAGACAGTTGGGCAACTGATCTTGTTAGCTATGTACACTGACTCGTAATCTTACAAAGGTGATCTTGCAACCATCTTGTTAGCTATGTACACTGACTCGTGCACTGACTCTTAATCTTACAAAGGTGATCTTTCAAATCCGTAAAAGAAAATAATGATTACTCTTTTATTATACGCAAATAAGCGCGTATGTTTTACACTCTCGTGAAAGATAGGAAAAATGTTATTTTGAATAATATGAAAGTTTAATTTTAAACTTCAAGTTTACCATAAAAAATCAAACATATAGGTGGCGCGGAACTATCATCATTCCTATATAGATAGCCGCTGTCGTTTCTCTTGCTGAAATTAGAGAGAGACCCGACCGGGTCTCTTGATTAATTTAGAGGTCGTTACATCATTTACATAAAAATCATGTTTATAAAAAAAGGGCAGTCCACAGCTTTTAGCTAATTGGGAACCGCTGTCGCACAGTACAGTACAGGTATCTCTCCTATAACACGTTTTCCTACAACACGGTTTCGCTCCAACACGATTTGAAATTGCGGAAGTCCTCATATAACACGGTACTTCTACAACACGGTTCTTACTTAACACATTTAGAAAATTATGTTTACTCTCCCACAACACAAAACATTTTCATTAATTTTTATAAATCCTTACTAAGGACACACAATACACACACAAAATGCGATCATTAGTAAATACTTTGCTAAAATTAGTCATAACGCAATTTCGTTAGTTTGCTGTGAGAAGACAATACTCAGTCTATTTTCGATTTAGATTTGAAATTAAACTAATTTTGTGATTGCGGTAATTATTGTAGTGTACACTGACGCGTAATCTTACAAAGGGTGATCTTTCAAATCCGTAAAAGAAAATAATGATTACTCTTTTATTACGCAAATAAGCGCGTATGTTTTACACTCTCGTGAAAGATAGGAAAAATGTTATTTTGAATAATATGAAAGTTTAATTTTAAACTTCAAGTTTACCATAAAAAATCAAGCATATAGGTGGCGCGGAACTATCATCATTCCTATATACACTGACGGAAAAAAAAATCCCAACACCAAGAAAGACTTGTGTTAGATAAAAAACAGTATAGGTGGCGCGGAATTATCATCATTCCTGTATAGATTGCTGTCGTTTCTCTCGCTGAAATTAGCGAGAGACCCGACCTGGTCTCTTGATTTAAAAATTCTTCCTCTTGGATTTTAAATTTGCAAAATCTCTAATCACATCTTTTATTTCCATATTTCTGTTACTGCTCCTACAACTGCACACTGCTTTGATTCGATAAATGTTTCATTCTTTTCATGATGCATTTAATTTTTATAGTATTATGTTGTTAATAAAAAAAAAAATGGTAAAGAAAATACAGTAAGACCCCGTTTAATGCTGTTTCGAGATAACGCGGTTTTTTCCCGAATTCTATATATTTTTTTTATTTATTGATACACTTTGGCACCGTTTTTCAAACCGTTATACTCAAATAAATCCAAAAATCGCACAAATTTTTTTTCATTGTTTTTTTTTTTATTGATACACTTTGGCGCCGTTTTTCAAACCGTTATACTCAAATAAATCCAAAAATCGCACAAATTTTTTTTTCATTGAATTTATAATATTTTCGGTAGTTTCAAAGTCGAAAGCGCTAGAATTTATTTTGTATTTTGTTAAGTATTAAATTTGTTAGTGCTTTCAACTTAGTTGCACATGTCAAAAGCACAAGCCTTTGATTAAATAATAAGCTAGTATTTTTGACATGTATAACTGAGTCGAAAGCTCTAACAAATTTATTGATTTAACAGAATCAAAAATAAATGTTTAGTTTGTTATATCAGTAAATTTATTAGTTATATCAGTATTCATACATGTACTTTCTACAAGTTATACATGTAGAACATGTATGACTTGACATGGAATGATCCAATTAATCAAAGACTAAATTGATTAATTGGATCATTCCATGTCGACCGACCTAATTTTGAAGAACTTCTCAAAACTGAAAAACTATTATTCTTGTAGTTCAAGATCTGTTCTTTCCAATGATAGCAGAAAAAAATTAATTCAAAGGGTTAAACACTCAGATATTTGCTCTCAAAACTTGGTCAAATTTCACCAATGATCTTAATATAAGTATAGTCATAAGTTACTAACACACTAACATTTTATTTAATTAAAAAATAAATAAATACAAAAATACAAAAAACTAAAATAAAAAATAAAAAAATATTAATCTTAGGTATTAACATAGTTATAAGTCTTTTACTAACTTAAGATAAGCTTCCTCTTAACATAGTTCTAGATATACTACTAACACAGTTCTAGGCCTCTAATAATATGGTACTTAATATCTACTAACATAGTTCTAAGCTTCTACCTAACATAGAATAGGTTATTAATATTCCTCTATACAGAGTTAGGTGCTCACAAGTGTCATCAAGTAGATTGAGTTGGAACGGTCCTTTGCTTCTTCTATATTTTTGCATTTATTTTTTGCCCATAACAGCTCCCTTAGTACTCTATTTGAGTGGAAAGGGGTAATCAATATTTAGCACCAAACTTATCATACAAAAGAAAAAAAAAGACCAATGATCTTATGAGCTTGAATAACAAAATTTTTGGATTTAGCACAAAAAAATAAACAAACTTATAAAGATTCAGGGTGCTAGATGTTATAATTATGCAATAGTCGTATTTAAACCTTTGAAAATTATTCGTGATCGATTCTCGTTCACGGATGATCTACACAAAAAATGCTCTGATGTCTCAACCACATCATTTCTTGAAGTGAAATTCTGCCCATCTTTCTCTGAAATATATATGCATATTCACATTAAGTTCGAAGATTGAAGAGGATCGAGCATGGACATCTAAGTCATTTGACAGAATGACTTATTTATAAGGCATCACGCGTGAATTCCTTAGTAATATTTATTTTAAAAAATATGTTAAAATAAGTAAATTTGTTAATATGTGGAAATCATTTTGATTTACAGTATTTGATTAAACAGAATTTGCAGTAAAATGTAAAACTAAGATATCAGATGTGAATTTCCATGTATTTTTGTGAGTTAAAAATAAATAAAATAAAAATACGACAAAAATATAAATTTATAAAAAAAATATATAAAATAAAATTAAATATTAAATTGCAACATAAAATGCAGCAATATTATTATATTTATATATTTTATCAATTTTCTGTTGGAGCGAGATTCAACTATAAGAATGCAAATTTTCTTTTCCTAACCATATTTTTTCAGGAAACAATAAACTTCAAGGGGAATATATTCGCTCAGGCTTTCTTATAAATGCTGTTGTCATGGAAACATCAATGCATCTAGTTTCTTTATAAATGGAAAATAAAAAAAAGCTCCAACAAGACTGATGAAAATCGTCCTTCACCAGTAAACTAAAACATATTTATTTTTCCGTAATTGTGTTATTCAATAGCTCGAAACTGTTGAATAATAATTGCATCTCATCAATTTCCTTTTTTTTTATTGTTTAGAAACTACGAGGAAGTAGTAAAAACTATTCTGATCGAATGAAGTTTTTAAAATTGCTTCCATAAAACGATATTCTTCGACTTAAACTTTATATTAAGCTCTTTGTCTATCGACTTACTGTAAAATATCGCATGGTGTGTTGACAAGAATGTAAATAATTTCAGAAGACGACATCGTAAAACTGGAAAAAAATAAAAAGTTATATAAAATTCCAGAGTAAGAAACTGCCAGATACTAAAAATAAAAATGACTATAACACTTTTATTTTTTAAGAAGTTTCTTTTTTTTTTGTTTTTAATCTAATAACATAAATTTTCGCTCTTTGTTATCGGAAATACCTTAGCAAATAAAAAATAAGAAGTATTAAACTACAGCCTTAAAAAATATATATTTTTAAAAAAGAAGAAGTGAACATATTATTCCATATTTTTAAAGAAGAAGAAGTAAACATATTACTCCATATTTTTAAAGAAGAAGAAGTAAACATATTACTCCATATTTTTAAAGAAGAAGAAGTAAACATATTACTCCATATTTTTAAAGAAGAAGAAGTAAACATATTACTCCATATTTTTAAAGAAGAAGAAGTAAACATATTACTCCATATTTTTAAAGAAGAAGAAGTAAACATATTACTCCATATTTTTAAAGAAGAAGAAGTAAACATATTACTCCATATTTTTAAAGAAGAAGAAGTAAACATATTACTCCATATTTTTAAAGAAGAAGAAGTAAACATATTACTCCATATTTTTAAAGAAGAAGAAGTAAACATATTACTCCATATTTTTAAAGAAGAAGAAGTAAACATATTACTCCATATTTTTAAAGAAGAAGAAGTAAACATATTACTCCATATTTTTAAAGAAGAAGAAGTAAACATATTACTCCATATTTTTAAAGAAGAAGAAGTAAACATATTACTCCATATTTTTAAAGAAGAAGAAGTAAACATATTACTCCATATTTTTAAAGAAGAAGAAGTAAACATATTACTCCATATTTTTAAAGAAGAAGAAGTAAACATATTACTCCATATTTTTAAAGAAGAAGAAGTAAACATATTACTCCATATTTTTAAAGAAGAAGAAGTAAACATATTACTCCATATTTTTAAAGAAGAAGAAGTAAACATATTACTCCATATTTTTAAAGAAGAAGAAGTAAACATATTACTCCATATTTTTAAAGAAGAAGAAGTAAACATATTACTCCATATTTTTAAAGAAGAAGAAGTAAACATATTACTCCATATTTTTAAAGAAGAAGAAGTAAACATATTACTCCATATTTTTAAAGAAGAAGAAGTAAACATATTACTCCATATTTTTAAAGAAGAAGAAGTAAACATATTACTCCATATTTTTAAAGAAGAAGAAGTAAACATATTACTCCATATTTTTAAAGAAGAAGAAGTAAACATATTACTCCATATTTTTAAAGAAGAAGAAGTAAACATATTACTCCATATTTTTAAAGAAGAAGAAGTAAACATATTACTCCATATTTTTAAAGAAGAAGAAGTAAACATATTACTCCATATTTTTAAAGAAGAAGAAGTAAACATATTACTCCATATTTTTAAAGAAGAAGAAGTAAACATATTACTCCATATTTTTAAAGAAGAAGAAGTAAACATATTACTCCATATTTTTAAAGAAGAAGAAGTAAACATATTACTCCATATTTTTAAAGAAGAAGAAGTAAACATATTACTCCATATTTTTAAAGAAGAAGAAGTAAACATATTACTCCATATTTTTAAAGAAGAAGAAGTAAACATATTACTCCATATTTTTAAAGAAGAAGAAGTAAACATATTACTCCATATTTTTAAAGAAGAAGAAGTAAACATATTACTCCATATTTTTAAAGAAGAAGAAGTAAACATATTACTCCATATTTTTAAAGAAGAAGAAGTAAACATATTACTCCATATTTTTAAAGAAGAAGAAGTAAACATATTACTCCATATTTTTAAAGAAGAAGAAGTAAACATATTACTCCATATTTTTAAAGAAGAAGAAGTAAACATATTACTCCATATTTTTAAAGAAGAAGAAGTAAACATATTACTCCATATTTTTAAAGAAGAAGAAGTAAACATATTACTCCATATTTTTAAAGAAGAAGAAGTAAACATATTACTCCATATTTTTAAAGAAGAAGAAGTAAACATATTACTCCATATTTTTAAAGAAGAAGAAAACATATTACTCCAGAAGAAGAAGTAGTGAACTATAGACTTAAAAAAAATATATATTTTTAAGTCTGTAGTTCACTTCTTCTTCTTCTGAAGTAATATGGAGGTTTTAACCTTATTTCTTCTGGAGTAATACAGAGGTCTGTAGTTTAGTCTATATTTTAAATTTTTATGTATCTCTTACATCATAAAATAAATTAAAATAAAAAATAAAAAAATAGTTTTAATACTTTATATATAAATTAATACAATCAGTATATTCTTACGATAATATATGTTTTGTAAAATCTAAAATCTGAGAATTATTTTAGAGAATTTCTGTAATGTTTTGTGTCAAAGTTAACTGTACGTTAATTTATTAATTAAATTCTGATACTGATGCAAATTTACGTAAATCTTTTGAATTATTTTTCCACATGAAACCGTTTTAATTAAATTTATTTAAACAAACAGTTTGCAAATTGTATATTTTATCGAATGAATCGATTCGAAATATATTCCTTTCCTCGCAAATTAGTAAAAAAAAAAGGTTCGCATCGAACACAAATTTATTCATTTTTATATAATAAAAATGAATAAATTGAACGAATGAATAAATTTTTATATTTTATTTAAAAAAAGTTCTTCGTGATTTATTTAAAGAGGAGTAAAAATTAAAAACCGTCAACAACCCACGTTAAATCAAAGATTAAAACTAGACTATTTATCTTTCTAGAAAAGAAAGAAAAATTAAAATTGGATACATTAAGTTTTAACATGCAAATTTAATTAGTAGAAACAAGAGAATAAATTCTCTTTTAAGTTAAAAATACAAATTTACTAAGGGAAAAATGCTTTTAAAACAATACTTTTAGATATTACAATAAAAAAATAGAATTTAAAAATACTGTTCAAATATATATATAAAACAAAGAAACGAGAAAGCAAAACTATCTTGTAGCAAAGTAAAATCAAGCATAATAACTTGAAAGCAAATTTAGTCAATCGAGTCATTTGATAAGAAATGATTCAGCTTCGAAAATCTTAAAGCAAAACTATCTTGTAGCAAAGTAAAATCAAACATAATAACTTGAAAGCAAATTTAGTCAATCGAGTCATTTGATAAGAAATGATTCAGCTTCAGAATGAATTCTCCCGTGCATTGCATGACTTTTATAAGATATTGCTGCATTTCTACTTATATAATAATGATATTTTAAATCTTAATAAATGTTTGTACGTGACGTACAGTTACATAATTTTCTTTTATGAGTTTCATCTCGGTTTATAAGAAATGTGGCATTAAAGCTAATAATTTTTTCTTGTATAATTAGATAGTTTACTATTAAATTATATTGTATCGGTACGCATATATCGATTCAGTATTCAATACTGATTCAATAGATACTTTAGTACAGTGGTACCTCAGTATATGTACTTAATCCGTTCCAGACTCTTGATGTATCAAAAAGGACGTATACCAAACGAATTTTTCCCATAAGAAATAAAGGGAAAATGATTAATCCGTTCCCATAAAAAAAATCCTATTGTTATTGACATATACATTGATGGGATTGTTAATAAAATAATTTAAACACTGGAATTTTTTCCATAAGAAATAAAGGGAAAATGATTAATCCATTCCCATGAAAAAAATGATTGGGTTGTTAAAATAATATTTACACTGATTAATACTAAAATACATAAATACAAAAGCAATTACAGTAGATAAAATAAATGAAGGTATAACCTCGCTACCTAGCGAGGTTATACCTTCATTTATTTTAGATGTCGAGTGTCCACTAGGATGGTGTTGAGAAGGAGATGTTATTGTTTGGAAGGAGAATCCGCTTCCAATAAAACTTTAGGAATCTGAAATTCTGGTGTTTTTTTCTCTTTCTATTTTCTGTCTTTTTTCCCTACTTGAATCTTGTTGAGGTTCACCAGGTTTGAATTTTACTAAAAATCTGTCCAAAGAACTTAGCTTCTGCATTCTCAGGATATTTCGGAAATACATTGTCTGGTTATTACAGACAATGCTATTACGACTTGTTATAATTTTTATATAAAGAATGTGTTTTTTAAGAGAACACACAACGGAGTCATACAAGTTCTAGCACGCGAATCGTCGTATTCCAAACAAAAGTCGTATATCAAGCAAAATTTTTCTCATCCAAACAGGACGTATACCA
>AYEL01076855.1:0-34085 GCA_000484575.1 Olivierus martensii
ATGTCTCAGTTGGTCAAGGAAACAATCTATAGTCAGGTGTCAAAATTAAGCAGTTCTATTGGTGAAAACATTTGAGATAGGCACAATACGGCAATGATCATTTCTTCGAATAACAAATAAGCACGTGTAGATTGATCATCGGTTAGACTAAAGAACAGTAATAAAACTGCAAAAGAAGAGTAATAGACACGAAAAATACACAAAACTTACGTGCGTGCAAGATGAATTCGAGCTGCGAAATGGAAACCTACAATTTTAATTTTATAAAATCTGGTAAAATAGTACTAAGGGAAAGAGATCAATCTATAAGTCAACGAACACAACAAGAAACAGGAGTCAAATCAATGATATATTCGAGATAGATTGCTATAATAATAATAATTTATTTATTTATTATAATTAACAATCCACCCAACTGACACATAATTAAACGCAGATCATCGGTTCTGCTGTGTTAAAGATTCGTATAAAAAGATATGTATATTTCGGAAACGATACCGATTTCACCTCTAATTCTTTTATGAACTTTGACCTATAGGTTGTCTCTTTCTAAACAGTTAGTGTTAAGTTTATTGTAGTTATTCATCATGAAGTTAGCTAATGGCCAGAATCTCACAAAGCAAGAACCGATTACCATATTTTACATAGAATTAATACTTCGAATAGTGCGAATTCGATTAGTGCGAGAAATTCGTGGAACCAATTATTCGCACTAATTGAGGCCTACCTGTATTTTCAAACAAGCAGTGAAAACAGAGCCAACCAGAGGAGAGGGATGATGGGATAAAATTCCACAGCTCGAGATTCACGAGGGCTGGCAGATCAGTCCACAATTTTTTTACGCACCAATTAGCCATAGAAAGATGGTACTGAAAGTTAAAGTCCAAAGTGGAAGTAATAAATTGCCTTATAACTCAAAAATTACTTAGAACCCATATAAATTTTTCCTCTGTATCCGGTGACATCTCTCAACCTCTGGCGAAAAACTTTAGTCCAAGTAAACATTTAATTAAATTCAACTGAAAATTCTGGAATTACTCCTAATTAGGCAGATATAAAATGCAGAGCAGTGAAAACAGAGCCGACCAGAGGAGAGGGATGATGGGATAAAATTCCACAGCTCAAGATTCACGAGGGCTGGCAGATCAGCACAGAATTTTTTACGCACCAATTAGCCGTAGACAGATGGTACTGAAAGTTAAAGTCCAAAGTGGAAGTAATAAATTGCCTTATAACTGAAAAAGAGGAGAGGGATGATGGGATAAAATTCCACAGCTCGAGATTCACGAGGGCTGGCAGATCAGTCCACAATTTTTTTACGCACCAATTAGCCATAGAAAGATGGTACTGAAAGTTAAAGTCCAAAGTGGAAGTAATAAATTGCCTTATAACTGAAAAATTACTTGGAACCCATATAAATTTTTCCCCTCTATCCGGTGACGTCTCTCAACCTCTGGCGAAAAACTTTAATCCAAGTAGAATATTTAATTAAATTCAACTGAAAATTCTGGAATTACTCCTAATTAGGCAGATATAAAATGCAGAATAATTGTAATGTCGCTAAAACATAAGGCAACAGCAGACTGATTATCAAACAGCACTATATTAATCGTTGAGAAAATGATTGAGAAAAGATCAATTGACGAACATGCTTTAATTCCCAGAATGACTTATGAATTTTTGTTTGAATGGCGAAATAGTTTTCAGTGAAATTAACATATGGAATTAAAATAATTAAGATTCAAGACGATTCCTTGAATTCAATTGGAATTTATTTAGAAAAATCTATTTTCTCATGGAAAATTATATATTGCAGCATCACCAGCGAGTGTTTTAGATAATTTGTAATTTCTTATTTCAATTATCCCAAAATTTCCGAAATTAATTTTTTATAAAGAAATATATTCTTAATAGGACAAAATAGTTAATAATAAAGAAATTTTATCTATTAATTAAATTAAATTTTGAAATCTTTAAATTATAAAATCATTCATGGATCACCGACATATTTTTTTTTTATTGCTGGCGTAGCTGCAACGGGTTTACTAGTTTATATTAAATCGTAGATTGTTGTTTTTTTATTAAATTAGTAAAAATGCTTTATATTAAATCATAAATTGTTGTTTTTTATGTTTTTTATATTATAGAAATTTTTAAAAATATATTAAATATAGGGGAAGGTGGTGCAAGACGGGGCCACGGGGCAAGACGGTGTAGGTATTATTTCACTAAATAAAAATTGATTTAAGTATAATAATAAAAATATTAATGTAAGAAAAATAATCCTTCAGCAGGATAAATTTATTGAGAATCTAAACTGTCTGATTAAAATTGTTTATTCAATCTCCCTTTAGTTGATAGAAAAATTATAAATAAAAAATTACATAAAACTCAATAGGGTTTAATAAGCAGAAAACATTTTTGAATCACAGTTTAAATTTTTAATAAATTTATCTGATAAAAGTTTTATTTTTCTTGCATGGATATATACACAGCCAAAAACTGATAGAATAATGAAATAATATTGATATTAATATTTATTTATAATTAAAATAGATTAATTTATTGTATCACTATTCATAGAAATTACTCTTTATATATAAAAAAAAAAAAATCATCTGAAAAATATTTTAGGTGGATCCATAGGAATTTTGGGAAAGAACACCACCATTTTCGAAAGTGTTGTTTTCCGGCTACACGAGGAGAAAGTATTTTCTCTGTTGTTTGAATGACTTGATCTTATTTTAGAAGAAATTGGAATGTATGACAAGGTTGGAATATTTTAACTTTCTTTAATAATAATTCCTTCTATAAATAATGATATATATTAGTAATATTTCTCGATCCTTATTAAATTTATCAGTGGCTTATTTCTTACACTTGGAGTGGATATGTCGACAAATAGGGGCAAGATGGGGTCAGGAAGGCTGGGGCAAGATGGGGAAGTCCCCACCTTGCCCCAGATATATTGTAAAATATAATCTGGAAAAAAATATATACATTATTACACTAATTTTCTATAGTAAACAATCTTTTTATATAAAATCCATAGTTTGAAGTGATTTATGGATTCCTATAATCTTCAATATTTTGCAAATGAAATTCAATATTTAAAATATATTTATTTAAAAAATTTGATTCTGAACTGAAATAGAAAAACTTAATACAAATGTCATGTTATTAAAATAGCAACTAATTTTGATCATGATTATTTTTATTTTTAATATTTCAATCTAGTTTTGTTTTGTTATAAGTTAATTTCAGTTTTTAATTTTATTTCCATTCCAGCTCAAATTCCTGATATTAATATATTATTTAATTATGAAAATTTATATATATTAATTAGAAAATATAATAATATTCATTACCAAATTAGTAATAAAGCTTTCAATTAGTAGTAAATGGAAATTTATACATAAATATTTTAAACTTACTGGTAAAGTAAAATAGTGTTTTGTGGAATTTTGTATAATGCAAATGAATCACTAAAAATTTGATGTATATAATTTTCTAACATACATTTTGCTTTTTCTATATTATTATTATTAAAATGAAAGAGAGCAGCTGCATAATACAAATATGGATCAGCAGAAGTAAGAGAGATTGCTTTTTCAAAAACCTATAAAAGAAATTTCATTTTTTAATTTTACAAGTTATATAAAAATCCCACAACTCTTACTGTTTTAAATATTAGATTATGAAAGCATTAAAAAATCATTATAAAAGAATTATTTGTTAAATATTTTATATGATTTAGAAATTGACATATAGCATGATTTTTAACGTGGTACAAGCCAAAAAGAGATAATTCCTTATAAAATAAATATAAACATATTATTTAGTTTATTATAAAAATATTAAGAAACTTGAATTATACTAAAAATAATTCAGAATTAAAAAGAAATTCAAAATTTGCTTAATTTTTTATTTTATACTAGTTTCAAAATGGCTTCAAAAACAACAGCAACAATTAATCTCTCCAGGAAACTTGAAATGGCATTTAAGCTACATAAAATGCAGGTGTTGGGGTAAAAATATATGATTTAATTTTAAACAAAATTATTTAATTCAAAATTTGGTATACTGTAAATACTATATAGTAAAGGAGAAACCTTAAGCACTAAAATTTCTTCTTTACTCTAGTTGCAGAATGTCTACAGCTTTAATATACAGTACTTGTTATATTTTCAACTACTGCTTGTTACCTTCAATTCTACTTTAAAATAAAACTAAAACACTTACTGCACTTGCAAGCTTCTAATCATATGTTCAACATATTATTAGAAGCTTTTTTCCTACACTGCAGTAAATGCTTTAGTTTTATTTTAAAGTTTAATATACAGTAATTTATTATATTACTTTTTAGTATAAATTATAAATTTTTTTAAGCAAGCACATTAAAGAGACTTAAATATGAGAGATCAAAAAATAACACACAGCAGCAATTGATGGACACGATACTTTTTGGCAAAGTTATTGAAAGTTGTCACATAACTAGTTTGATATTCAGCTATAAACTATATTTGATAGTCAGCTAAAGACTATGGTGCAATCAACTCTTCTCCTAGCAGAAGTATGAAAGCACAAAAATGGCACATTTGCTAGAGTTCTCTGCAACTAAAGAGCAATGAGTGTAATCCATTTTTTTTGTGGGCAAAATAGAAGAACTGATGGAAATTTACAGAGAAATGTTGGATGTGGCAACTGCCTGGATTGACTATCATCATCAGATTATGCAGTTTCTTTGAAGAGGTCCATGCAAACCTTTCTAATATGATACATTCTGGTCGACTTGTCACTATTTCAATATTAGCTACTGCCATTGTGCAGGCAATTCAGAATGATGCTGGTCATTCTGAGTTGCTGCTTCAAGAAAAAAGAAAACAGTTACTTAAGAAAAAGTCATCATGATTATGTTCTCCTGATGGAGTTCAGAGAACAAGTATTCAATGCAAACCTGTTTTGTCTGCATTGAATACCTGTTCAGGTAGTATCCTTTATCTTCAATTACAAGTATCCCTCCTTATATATGATCTCACTTGGTGCATTTTCATTATAATGTGATTTTAAAAAGTAAATTTTTTTTATTAAAAAAATTTACTTTGTCTGCATTGAATACCTGTTCAGGTAGTATCCTATATCTTCAATTACAAGTATCCCTCCTTATATATGATCTCACATGGTGCATTTTCATTATAATGTGATTTTAAAAAGTAAATTTTTTTTATTAAAAAAATTTTTGTTTAAAAATTGTCTTATAGATAAAACAAATATAGATGCACTGCTCGAGTCTTACTTATCAGAGCTCACTAATGAAGAGCTACTCTGGAAATGGAAAACAACATGAATGATGTTTCCCATTTCCAGAAATAAGGAGCCCTTTGTTGCTGAGCCCATCAAATATCATACAACAAAACAAATGACTGAATTTTTTAAACACATTGAGAAGAATAACTGAAGAAAATGATCCTAATGAGGCTAGAAGCACCAAAGTTGCAAGAGAAATTCAGAATTCTTTGGTTTGCTACAAAAAGCTTTATAGAGAGAGGAAAAATGTTGCCAATCAGTTGAGTCTCAACTGTTTCATTAAAAAGTTGAAGATTATCAACCTATCATCCCAAGGACTTCAAGAGAGCAAAAAAGTGATGATCCAGATTCACCAATCCAGTCCATTCATCATCAGATTGAAGACTGTCAGAAGTATGTAGTGTTTAGGTGTTTAAGGCATTGTACAAGGTGTGATCAAAAAATACGGGGACTTATCTGAGAGAGGGCAGGCAATGCATCGCAAGCATTTCACCTGTTTGGTGACTCATCCTGCATGACTCAGCTATAAACACGGCAAATTGCGAAATGTTTCGTTTAGGTGTTAAAAATTTATTAGTGATAATGTGTTGTTTCGATTTGCACTGTTTGTGATTTTTAAATATGGATGCGCTCAAAGAGCAACGGATATGCATAAAATTTTGCGCTAAACTTGGAAAAACTGAAACTGAAACACTCTATGGTGCAACAGGCATTCGGAGACTCTGCCATGTCTCGATCGAAGGTGTTTGAGTGGCATAAGCGTTTTAAGGAACATCATTAGAGAATGACCCCCGGCATGGAAGACCATCGACATCCACTACAGATGAATCAAAGCGAAAAATTATCGAGTTGTTGGACGAAAATCGCAAAATACCTTGAAAGAGTTATCGGAAGAGGTGAAGATATCATATGGCTCAGTTCAAGCGATTATGAGTGAACTGAGCTATGGTTTCTCCCCCACGATAATGCTCGATCACATACGTAACTTCTCATTCAGGAGTGACTTGCCCAAAATTCCCTTCCAGTCATTCCATAACCCCCTTATTCACCCGATCTTTCACCGGCTGACTTCTTTCTCTTCCCACGCATAAAGAAAGTGTTGAAAGGAAGACGTTTTGATACTGTAGAAGAAATTAAAGTGAATTCACAGACGGCACTCAACTCACTTCTGCCGGAAGCTTATATGGCTGCCTTCAAGGACTGGCAAAATCGGTTTGTGTGTTGCATACATGCAGAAGGGGCATATTTTGAAGGAGATCCTATTTAAATAAAGTATTGTTTAAAAATAAAGTTTGTATAATGATAGTTTCCGTATTTTTTGATCACACTTTGTATTAATTAAATTCATTCATCCAATTATTCATTCATTAAAATTTGTGTATTTTGATTTTGTTTATAAGTTTAAATAATTCATTCATTAAAAATTTCTTTTGCTCACAGGCGGTTTTTGTTTTTCTTATCCTTCTGAAGAAACTCCTCTATCTCACCCATGCTAAACTCAACTCTCTTTATGCGATTATTTCATAAAACCAATTAATCACGTAAAGTGAGGGATATCTGTATTATTTTTTAATTGTTCTGGATAAGTCTTTGCAGCATGGCCAGCTGAGGCTGTTTTTCCAACTATCTTTATGTTATGAAGGTTAGGATGATACAGGAAGCATATTAACCATTCCTTACTAGCTTTAAATTTAGACAGTTGTTTATATATTCTCAGCACTTTTCACATATCACTGACGCTGAACTATTTAAAGGAATTCTTTTGTGTTTGGTTCTTGATCCAAATATTAAGTGCCTTTTTCATTCTTTCCATAATGGAATCATGGAACATATAAGTAACTATCACTAGCATCACTAACTTTAACTGCTTCTTCATTTTTTTAATGGTCCCTTTCAGTTGACTCATTAACATTCATTAGTTTGGTTAGCAATGCAACATTCTTGCTATATCCTAACCTTGTCATGACAGATATTTTTCTCCAGCAATAACACATTTCTATCCCTTTTGGCTGATGTATCATTGGCAACTATGTTTTCTAAACATTTGAAGCACATGACAATAAAAAAGAATAATCTATAAAAATAAAACTACTACTAGACTGTAGTTAAGAAAAATACACATGAAACAAACATGAATTTTTAATAATAGAATTAAAAACATCAATACTAACTTCCAGAAAATTGGATTTATTTTTGCCAATAATTTAGCAAAATATAGCTTTTTCAGAATTACATAAATTTCAGATAATGTTTGATGGAAATTTGAAAATTTTTAGCTAATGAATAAAACTATAATGATTATTAATAAGGAAATAAATTTGCCAGTCTTAAATTTTATGATTCACTTATGTGCCGTTTTTGACAGCAGCCACTAACTTCATTTTCTATTTATAATTATTACTACTTTACATTGTAAATTAACAATTTTATAAAGCCCTTTTTGTATTTTAGAGAATTGTGAGAATTTTCATACCAAGAGAAAAAGGAAGAGATGGAAAAGAAGGGACTAATGTTTGTTTGAGTTTTGATTTTGGATTTGAGTGAGATTGTGCTTTCTTTTTAAGTCACTTAAATTATGATTTCTAGGAGAACAGACTTTCAATTTCTACATTTATAATACTTAGCTTTCAATAGGAATGGAATCAATCAGTCCTGCATTTCTGTACTCCAAGTACGTATTAATGTTATTTCATGTTTGTTTGTGTTTTATGTGTTTTCTTAAATATAATCTAGCATTAGATTCATTTTTATAGATTATTCTTTTTTTATCATCATATCTCCAAACATTCAGAAAATACAGTTGGAAATGATAAATCATCCAAAAGGACTAGAAACATGTTATTGTTGGAGAAAAAAACTATATGGTGACAAGGTTAAGGCACAGCAGGAGTGCTATATCAATGGCTAGGCTAATGAATATTAATGAATCTATTGCAAAAACCATTAAAAAAACTGAAGAAGCAATTAAAGCTAGTGTTGCTAATGGAACTACTACTAGTGCTAAAGCTACTTATATGTTCCATGATCCTATTATGGAAAGGATGAAAAAGGCACTTAATATTTGGATTGAGGACCAAACACAAGAGAGTTCCTTTCAGTAGTTCAGTTTTTTTACATTTTGATACATAAAAAAAAAAAAGTGCTGAAAACACATTCTAAGGCAGAATTCTGGCTAGTCTAAATTTAAAGTTAGTAAGAAATGGACATAAGCTAGAAATTTAGTATTCTACCTTCATCATCATATCCTTCATAATATAAAGATAGTTGAAGAAACAGCCTCCACTGACATAATGATGCAAAGAATTATCCAGAATAATTAAAAAAATAATCAAAGATAAATGATAGAGAACCATTTTGACTGCATTGAATACCTTGTCTGAACAGGTATTCAATGCAGACAAAATGGCTCTCTATTAGAAGCACTTGCATCTCCAAAGCTGAATACATTGCACCAGAGTTCAAGGCCACAAAAGATTGTGTCATCTTGCTCTTGTGTGCTAATGCAGCAAGTAACTATATGGTGAAACAAATGCTAGTGTATTGCTTGCTGAATCCAGTGCTTTGAAAGGTAAAGCCAAATGCTATCTTCTATTGTTTTGTCATGTAAATAAGAAAGCATGAATAACAGCCACATTTGACAATGGACTGGCTGAATAATTGCTTTGTTCACAATGTTGAACAACATCTATCCAGGATACCCAGAAGCACTTCAGTTCACCCACATAAATGTTAAAGATGTATGAATGAAATAGTATTTGGAGGCAGAAATACAACTGATGGACCAAAGAATTATGCAAATATTCAAGTGATACTATATATTGCACATTTAACAGGATAATGAAAGTTATTAAATATGACCCAAATCTGACAGTCACAGACTTCTGGAAACAATTCAAAATTGCTGACTGCATCACAATCATTAAATATTGGCCTGATGAAGTAAAGTAGTCAATTCTGAATACCTGTTGATCTAAGCTGTGAAGATGTGTGTGAATGAATTTGCCCAGTGTAAGCTCCCAGAGATCAAGGAGATAGAGGATGATTTGACAGACATAAGGGATGACGATGTAGAGCAATTGCTAGCGTCACACAATGAGAAGCTGACTGAAGAGGAATTAGACAAACTAATCAAATTTAGTAAGAAAGAAGATAACAAAGATGAAAAGAGTAAAATGACTCCTTCTAACTTAAACAAAGGACTGCTAATGGCAAATAATTTTCCAGAATTTTTACTTGAAATTGATCCCAACATGAAGCAGAGTTTAAAATTAAAATGAGACTAGGAAGATTTGTTAACTCCATATAAACAGTTACAAAAAGAGTATCAGAAGAAAATGAAGCAGATATCTCTTCTGAGCTATTTAAAACAATTATCTGAGATCAGTCCTCACCTATCCACTAGTGCCAATGTCTAGACATCTGTTTCAATCAAATTTATTTTAATTTTAATGTATGTGAATTGTTTTTTATTCTTTAAATACAAAAAAATACTTAAATAGTATTACATATAATAAGTATTGTAAATGTTTGACTTTCTTACTGATTCCTCTAATCCTACCTTTCTCATAGAAAGTTCCTAATTGCGGCCTTTTGCAGGAACATAATTCCTATGATTGGGAGGGATTACTGTATATTAAGAGTAGCAATTTTGTCAGTACATCAAAGTAAAAATACATTTAAATAGTTATATCATTTCATAACTATTTAAGTCATTGCAAGCATATTTCCCAGTTTATAGAAATAAATAGATTATAGATCTACAGTATCTGAAAAAATTATGAAAATATAATAGTCCCAGACTTACACAATTACAGATTTATGCAGAGATAAACAAATGTATAAGTTTTTAATTTTTGTTAAATTTCCATAAAATGCTAATGAAAAATTCAGTAAACAATTTAGATTTTTTGTAAAAATATCATATAAGGCTTTAAATTTTCTTAGCTATTGTTAAAATAGTCTCATAAATTTCATTTGGCCATTCCATTTGCTAATGTGCTCATTCATGTATATCGAATTTTAGCATTGTTAAGCTTATGCGGAATATTTTATATGAATTAAGAATGTAAGGCTAGGACCTATTGTAATTAAAATATTGAAAAGTTTAGAAAGGTTATAAAATTATATTTTTACTTTTTCCTAAATGGAAAAAAAGCTGGAAAAAGCTTCTCTTCCTAATTCAACATTCAAATAAAATGTTTTAGTTTTAAATGCTAAAACTAAACCAAATATGATAAACTTCTTTAGATATTGGAAATTTTATTGAATTTCTTATATTAAAGAAATATAATTAATAATTTTTTTTATTAAAGAAACTATAGTGAATGCTATTGGTATATATTTTCCATATCCAAAAATAACAACAAAATCAACAACCTTGCTAGCTTCTTCATTTAATGATTGATGAATGTATACTCTTGCTAATAATAACCATACATCATTATTACTGAATGATAACTCCTGTAATTGCTGACAAATTTTTATTGCTGATTCATAACTGCAATTAAAAAGTTTCAATTATTATAAAAAGTCAGATAAAAATAAATAAATTTGACAAAAATAAAACCATACTTTTTGTTAAACAATTCAAGAGTAATCAGTTGAAAATAAAATGGAAAACATAAGTCTTTATCTTTACTTTTTTCTAAATAAAAGGACAATGCTTGTTCAATAGTTTCTTTAATTATTTCTTTGGGTTTATGAAGTCTTGAATATTGTGTCCAATCAATCAAAAATAAATCCTTTGCAAATAAAAATATAAAAATGAAAGACACTTATTAAATGTAAAATTAATTTACAAAATTTAAAATGATTTACAATTTTAACAAATTTTAGATACAATTCATTAAATTTATCAATAACTTAAAAATTTTCAAATTCAATTTCTTTGGTTGTGATGTCATGAAATTGAAATTATTATTTCCAATTATAATTTTTTCATTGATAATTTATAATACTTTTTAATTAAAGATCAGTTTAATTAAAAATTTCAACATTTCATACATTCTATGCATTTTGAAAACTTTTCTCAGCATTGATTCAATTTCTTATTTGGTTAATTTGATTTAATATTTTCATGTATTCTTTCATTCCTGTTTATTAAACAGTATATATTTTTCAACTTAATTATATTGTTCAAATGTAAAATTAATAGTTATTTCACAGCAAAATAAAAATATTTCTCTTTTCTATCCACAAATTACTGCATTCATTTCTTCTACTGTTCAAAGCAATGATGCAAGTCCATTTCTGTTAAGTTTTTAAACAATGCTGTCTTTTTTGCTTTGATGCCTTTGTGGATTCAAAATGGGTCCACTTTAAGCACACTTTTAATCTTAGGGAATAAAAAAAAAGTCATAGGGTGCCAAATCTGGAAAACAGCTGATGATCCAGCACTGGTATTTTTTTTTAACCAAAACTGCTTCATAGAAAATGTATTTGTGTGCTGGAGCAATGTCCTGACATTGAATCCATCTAGGACAATGTTCCTTGAGACTATCCATGGATCCATGATAGTTTTCATGAATCTGTGATCAGGATCTATGGAGACCATCATGGATCCATGATGGATGCATGCTAGTGTTTCCAAATTCCCGACATTTTGGAATCTTTCAGGAATCGAGAACGAGAAATCGTATTTCCCAAGAATTCCCGAAATAATCTCTTTTATTTAATTTTCGTTGATCATCTGTAATAATGGCTATAACAGTAAATATTAATAAAAACCATAGAGAAGGTGGGGCAAACGGGATTCGTGGACCCAGCGCAATCTTTAAATAAAGTGGGCAAGCGGGGTTCGTGACCCCAGTGCAATCTTTCAAAGGTTTTGAGATCTCCTATATGTAAAAAATTGATGCAAACAATAAGTAAATAAAGTTTCCTAAATGGAGATCAACCGGAATTTCATGACTAGTGCATCTCTTGCCCAGAATGCTAAACAGGGATCACTATGGTATCATTTTGATTAGGTTTCTGTTAAATTTCAGGTTTTTCTCAAAATATAAACAATGTAATTAATGCAAATTTTGTTTAACCAAACTTAAAGTATATAGTGAAAATTTACGTATATTACATTAATGTACTAACATACAACATAATCGACAGCCAAACTGATCAAATATGGTTGATAGTATTGTCAGTTACTTTATGGAAACTATTTATCATAGAAAATAGAAACAGTTTGTTTTTACACAGAGAAATATTTATTTTCACAGCTCAGGATTTGATTACGATATCATATTAAGGTAAGCTACTTTAGATTTTCTTAGTTCACCTGAAGATGATTTTCTGTTCAAATCCTGGGTTGTGAAAATAAGTATTTTTCTGTGTATAGGATATTTCCCATTCAAGGAGAATCCTTTCAATATCACACTCAATAACATTGTAATATTGTAACACATTATTGTAATGTTATTGAGGGAAATTATCTAAAAGATACATTGTGAATAGTACATTTATTTCCAATTATGGGTAATACTGGGTTCTAGGAGCCGATTTTTCCGATATCCCGACAAACTTTCCTTGAGATTCAGGAATGGGAAAACGAAAAAATTCCCAGAAACAGGCGGGAAAGAATTCTCGCCCGGAAACACAAATGCACGCCATCTCCATGGATCATGGGCCCATCATGAATTCCTAATGATTCTATTATGGCATATGCAAGGCATCCATGGGACCATCAGGAATCCACTCAGCCAAGATTACACCCTTTGACTCAAGGAAAAAAAACAAACAACAGTGCTTTCATTTCTGATTTATTCATTCAAGTTATTTTGATTTTCAGATAATGATTCTGGCAACAAAACATACATACTTTTACTAATGACATGCATGCATGAATTAAATAGCTCAGCCCACCAAAAATGCTCTCTATCATTGTGAAAAAGTTCAAGTTTGACAATATCTCTTCCATCATACTTTGGCTCTTTGTTAGTTACCTGCACAAGTAATCCAGTTATTTAATAGCTGTACCTTATATTTATTATACCTCTCATATAGATATTGATATTAGTTATATGTATAATTATATAATTATACATATAACTAGTATCAATATCTACAAGGAGAGGTAATAATCCATATGGCATAAAACAGGAGAGATAATATTGATACTAGTTATATTCCTCCACATTAAAAAGGTATGCTGTAATCCAGTTTTAAAACATTCATTTATATTTGTAAAAGTGAGGTAAAGTTCTTAAATAGAATTTTCAGTACAATTTATATTTGCTCATAAAACTGAAGTCATAAAATTGTGATTAATTTTGTGATTAATTGCATATAAATTTTTTTAGATATAAAGTAAGTAGCAGTCATGTAATTAAATCACATGACCAATTGGTCCACTTGGTTTATTGACTTGAAGATGTCAAAGAGCCAAAAGAAGGCCAAATTAATTAATATATGGATCATAACAGAAGTGAGACCTTATGTTTATCTTATTTACAATGATCAGTACTTACAAGGTGATTATTTTTAGGATCAAAGAATATACTTGCTACAATGAAAATCTGTACTTACAATGGCTGCCACTAATAATTTTGCAATAACAGTAACCAATAGACCAGATGGCTGAGTTGTCATCATTATAAAGCATATTCTATTTTCTCCTTGTAGTATATGAATTTAATATTGGATCTTATACCTCCAATTTTTAGATGTCCAGGTTTGAGTCATTCAACTCCAACCTAAATGAATGGATGCAAGGAATTCAGATTCCATGTCTCTGAAAAATTTTTAATGGATCTGGTTCAGACATTAATTCACCTACTGTAAAGTCTTACTGGCTCTACTATAGATGTAGGTAATTCATAGTTGGATCTGGAATGGATGCCATTCTATAATAGTCAGCCAATGATAGGGAAGAAACATTAAAAAAAATAATTGCTTATTTTTGCTAGAAACTTGATTAGGTTAGTTTGAAATAAGTTGCTAACAGATATTTTTGGCAGCAATACCTTTAGAACCCCAATTATCTGTCCAACAACTATGGTGGAATCAACTGGAAGATTAAAGGATAGAGTTCAATGAGCTTGGTTAGGCCTGAACTATAAAATGATCTATAAGATCTGGAATTGAACCAAATCCTTCAAGATGATAAATTGTGAAGGATATGGAGACAGGGAACTGTTGAGATGGAAAATGAAATATTACTTACGAGTTTTTCCGGCATTTTTGTGTTGTGGTTGGTGTTGGATGAGTGCGGCCATCTTCGTTTCTGCGAACTGTATTTCATTTTGTTTTTATTGATAATGTTCATTGTGGTTGGTGTTGGATGTGTGCGGCCATCTTCGTTTCTGCGAACTGTATTTCATTTTGTTTTTATTGATAATGTTCATTATTTAATTTAGTTTATTGTAATATGATTTCATAATTGTTATTATTGTAATTAATTAACGACAAAGGATGTTTTTTTGAAGTTGAAAAAAAAAAAAGATTGTAAAATGTAAATTTGAAGCATAGTTAAATTGTGTACCGATAGAGGGAGTAGAGAGGATCCCGTCCGGATGATGTGACTGTTTGTTAAGGTACTTGTCAAGATTTTGTGCTCAGCTGGACATTTTATTTTAGATACAGGATGGGGATCGTTAGTAACTTGAAGTTTTGTAAGTTCTCTTTAATTATTATACTAATAAAGGAGTTTTTGATGGAGTCTTTGTGTAATGCAGTATGTTTCTTCTTGGATTGGGTAAAAAGAAACGAATTTCATGTGGATATAGCATTTTGGTCGACGCCAAAAATAGAAGTAAGAGGGAGGGGGACGGGTCAGATCTCGAGGGAGGGCCTGGAAATATTTCCGGACTTTCCAAAATGACTCTCAAAAAAATGATATGTAAGATCCGGAATTGAACCAAATCCTTCAAGATGATAAATGACTGCTTTACTATGCAGTATTTGCTAGAAATTTGGACATAGGAAAATAACTTGAGCATTTCATTTTTGTTTTTAAATTGTGTTTTCTTTCATTTTACCCACAAAGTTCTGGTAGGCATGAAATACACAATTTCCTCATTTTAAAGAATAAACAGCATTTATTCAACATTACTGTATTCTACTACTTTTTAAAAGAATATTGAATATTCTAAGCTATGATAATTGGGGAATGTAATCTCCATATATATAATTGTGTCTATGGAAAATTGTGTTCTGAGTTATGACAGATTCAAATTACAATGGAAATTTTGTACACAACTTCTTGTAAATCAATGACTTGTTAAGAAATTTTTAGGGTATATTTAAAATACAGGGTGTCCCACAAATAACTGGTACATTTGAAAAATGAATTAAAAAAATGGAAAGTGATAGAAATGCACAGCTTAGTGCATTGTACCTGGGAAACCCGTAAATTTTACGTCACAGAATTTCAAAATTAGAGACAAAATTCACCAACAGTTTAATACCTGTATTAAACTGAAAATTAAATGAACTTTATATTTACTGATTATTTCAGTGTTATCTCTCAGAATAAAATTCTGTTTTATATAATTTTATAAACATTTTTAATCAATCTTAAATGCAAAATATTTAAGCAATTTTGCTAAACTACACTGATAGCGAATCTATTAAAAAACAAAATGCTTATGAATATTAAAATTTTATCTTACCTTTGATACTATATGACCAAGACTATTCTGGCCATTTTGAAAAATGAATGCAGGAAAAGAATTAAATACAAATAAATATATATAACATAATAATGCAAAACAATAATCTTTTTCTGTTAAAAGACTAACAAAGGTTCTCTCAGTTTCATTTATATACATCTCAGATATTTCACAAAGTAATTCTTTATTCCTTTCAAACTGTTCATTTTCATGAGTATCATTTAAATTTTGAGATTTATCTTCAGGGCAAATTTCTGGAATTGAATTAGTATTTAAATCTTCAATTTTGCATTCTTTGTGATTTCTACTTTGATTGTAGTTGCTTCCTTTGTTGTATAAGGTAAGTTTTTTCTGGGGGAAAAAATTAAATTTGAAAAATATTAATTAAATTTAACATATATACATATCAGATGTACATTTAAATTAATTACACACACATTTCATGACTCACAGCTCACAGTTAAAACACATAAGACTTGACATCTTCACAATTAATAGTTTTTGAATAATTTACCTTAAATAATATAATAGCTGTTTCGTGATTTTCTACTTGTAAACTTAATTGCACTTGATATATTATTAACTCTAATATGCAATGAGATAATATTTCGTGATTAGAGATTTGATTCATTCCTTTTTGTGAAGTAAGATATTCCATCATTTCTAAGCATATATCTTGTTTACTTTGAAAGTTTTTAGCAAATTGAAGATACTGAAAATATAAATTATTCAAGTGAATAATTAAATTCAATAAAAATATTTAAAATAGAGCTAATAAGTCTTTTTTACATATATAAGGAAGATCAAATAATACTAAAATCAAAGGAATAGTTTCCAATTTATGAATTTTCATTTGACAAACTGTTTTTAAGTCCCAGTTACCTTGTAAATCAAGGGATACCTATATCTATTTTATAACTTTCATAATACACTAAAACCTGTCTAAGCTGGACATTGTAAAAGCTGGAAACCTGCTCAACAAAGAAAATGTTTTTATTCCCAAACAACTTCTATAGAAATAGTGAAGAAAATATCTGTATAATGCGGAAACTGTCTAATGTGGAAAGGAAAATATTTTAAAATTTCACTGAATAAAAAGAATACCTGTATAAAATGGAAAAATAATTTTTTTCTCAAATAAGTCTTCATTTTAGAATTAGAATATGAAACTGTCTATTCTGAAATTGAAAGTTACTTTTAGTTATAATAATTCAGCTACAATATTGCATATTATTTAATCAAACTGCCAAAACAGTACAAATATTATAGAAAATTAATGACACTATATTTGAATAATCTTAGAAAATTCGTTTATTGGAATTGGGATCAAGTCTACAGTCTGGGCTGAATTTTGGCATTTATGAGACTGTAATATGCTGCAACATGGCTATTTAATTAGTTTCAATTTTGTTTTCTATTCTTGTCTGGGATGTTTCATTTTCGTTATCACTTTTGTATTTTTGCTATTTTTCTTGAAATGACTGGACGAAAGATTAACACTATCATTACAATTGAAAATAGATCTCATTGAATGTAGCGAAAAGGATAAAATGAAACCTAAACAACTGTCTGTTAAATTCAAATGTGGAAAATCTTGAACTTATGATATTCTATAACATAAGGATAAAATAAAAGAAGAATGACTATCAGGTAAAAGGAATTTAAGTTCCAAATGTAGATTAAGAATAACAGGAAATGAAGATCTAAATTGTATTCTCTATGACTGATTTGTTGACGCATGCTCATGTAATCTTCCTCTAATGGGTCCTATTTTACAAATTCAGGCAAAACTAATTGCAGCAGAACTTGGGAAAACAGAATTTAAAGCCTCTAATGGATGGCTACAAAGTTTTTGTTTAAGGCAGGACTGTCCAATCTGCAGCCAACTATGAATGCAGCCCAACACAAAATTGTAAACTTCCTTAAAACATTGAGATTTTTATGTACCTGTTTTTTTTTTTTTTTAAATTTGCCATAACAAAATATCCTACTATAATTTATCCCACTAATAAAGAAAAATTTTATAATAATAAAGAAAATAATAAAGAATTAATAAAGAATAAATAAATTATAATAAAGAAAAATTATCCTACTAATAAAGAAAAATATTAATTCAAATATCCCACTGATAAAGAAAATGAAATTTGTTTCATTTTCATATTAAAAATATATAAAAATTAATGAAATTTTTATTATTTAAATACTTTTCTACAGTTCTTATTTCAGTTTTCTAAAATATTTCTTATTTCAATGATTTAAGACTTCTTAACCTACTCAATGATTTTTAAAAAATTTCTGAATGAAAAGAAGTCAAAGATTATTTAGTTATGACATTTTTGCTTATTTGTCATAGTAGATATCATATATTGTACATTATTTACTATGTGACATTTTTTTCTTAGTTATGATGGATATCATAAACTAAAAAAACAAGCACTCTTTGCAGTATAGTACTCTAATTAACTTTTGTTTTCGATGCAAAGTGCATCGAAAACGTTTGTATCTTAAATAACAAAAGTTAAGTAGAATACTATACTGCAAAGAGTGCTTGTTTTTTTAGTTTGTTATTATATGAAGTTTTTAGCAGTTAAATATGGATAATAATGATGGACATCATAGATTGTATATTATTTTCTAACTTTTTTGCTTAATAACTACTATTAGAATTAGTATATTTTAAGTGTGGCCCATAACAATATTTTTTCTTCAAATTTGACCCAAGGAAGCCAATAGGTTGAACACCCTTGGTTTAAGGCATAACATAACATACAGTCAAGTGTGTGGTGAAGCAAATGATGTAAACCAACAAATTGTTGTTGAGTGGAAGGCAAAATTGAATGACTTGTTACAAGGTTATGATCCTGCAAATGTAGCAAATTGTGATGAAACTGAATTCTTCTATAGAGCAATTCCAAGAAAAACTTTAACACTGAAAAATGAAATGGAGGAAAACAATCAAAAGAGAGATTAACTGTTTAATATGTGGATTTGCTGATGGGAAACTAGAAAAATCTTTAGTGATTGGAAAATCTGTAAAGCCTCATTGTTTTCAGAACATTAATATTAAAGATCTTCCTGTTATATGGCATTCCAATAAGAGAGCTTGGATGACAGGAAATTTAATGGAAACAATAGAATGAATGAAAAAAATGAAGGAGAAACGGAAAATTTTAATGTTTTTAGACAATGCTGCAAATCATCCATATTTAGAATTTTCAAACATAAAATTATGCTTTTTTCCTTCAAACACTTCCAGTGTAACACAACCTATGGATCAAGATGTTATTCAGTATATGAAGACATATTACAGGAAGAATGTTTTGCAGTCACTTATTGCAAACATGAGTTCAAGCTCTTCAGTGAGTGAATTAAATAAAAAAAAATTCTGTATTGGATGCTATTCATTGGACTGATAATGCATATAAAAAAATTGATTCTAACTTCATCCAAAAATGTTTCAAGAAAAGTGGTTTTGAATTTGAAACATTGGTCAACCTGAGTCAAGAAATGGAAGAATTTTCTGAAATATCGCACCCTTTATAAAATTCAGACATTTATAGGACAGCTAGGAGACATTAATATGCAGGTAAATGCTGAAGAATATCTCAACATTGATAACAATCTTTTATCAGAGGCAGGTTATCAAACTAGGAGTGATTTGATCCAGTCAAAAAAGAGAAGAATCTTCTAAAGAATGAAGAAGATAGCAATGAAAAATGATTTGGAAGAGACTTTCCAAAAACAGAAAAAATAAGAAGTTTTACTGATGTTATGAATAAATTGGCTACGTTAGAAGAATTTTTTGAACATCTCAGTTGCATGCAAATTACTGAAAAAAACTTTTGCAAATTGTACAATTGATGGAAAGAGAAGCATATTTAAGTAAACATGAAAAACAAAAAACTATTGATGAAATGTGGAAATCAAAATAAGCTGTAATTTTTGTGTACTTTAAATGCAAAATAAACTTCTGTATTTGAAGTGAAACGTTAAAATAAAAAATTGTAGTTCAGTTCTATTTGTTGTATGTTTTTCTAATATAGCATTATAAGTCCAGTTTATTTACTTTTCAAAAATACCCTATGCATATAATCACACATCACATCACATTATTCATATCACACCACATTAATAAAATAATTATTAATTATTATTGAATTCCAAAATTAATTTACGTTATGGTGTTACTATGTATTGAATTAATAAGTAATTATTTAAATTTAAGTTAAGGTAGCATCATCTATTAATAATCAAATTTTAATATTTGACTAATTTCCCAAAATAAAAGTTTGCCTTAGCCTTGAATCAAACTAGGAATATTGAGTTATTGTCCCAATGTTTTAACTGGTTAGACCAGTGGTTCTTAACCTTTTTTTCTGTTGAACACATTTTAATATTTTAAAATTTGGTGGCACACCTAAATATTTTAAATAATAATTTATATTTAACAACAAATTTTTATTAACAGATTATTATATTTATTCTTATTTATTACATTCAGATTACAGACATTCCCGTAAGCAGGATCATAAAATGGCAGCCCTTATTAAATTATAGTGCCACCTGCGGATTTTGTTTTTTTAGAGAAATCATAATTTTAATTTAATTTTTATTTCTTAATTTTTAAATTATGAATAACGACAAGAAATTTTAGCATCATCTATTATTTAATAATCAAATTTTTATATTTGACTAATTTCCCAAAATAAAAATTTGCCTTAGCCTTGAATCAAACTAGGAATACTGGGTTATTATTCCAATGCTTTAACCAGTTAGACCTGAGTTAGACTATCAAAGCACTGGTAGATTTCATTTCAGAAAGTTTATATATTAGTTAATTTAGGCTAATCCAGTAATTTGGTGATGTATTTTATTTATATATTATCAAAATATGTACTATTGCAATAATAATATAGTGTAAATGCATTGAATGTTGTTTTTTTAATGCCAGAATGAAACCTGGATAAGCTGGAATACTGTCTACAGTGGAAAAATTTTCTGGTCCCTTGCGATTCCAGCTTAGACAGTTTTTACTGTATATGTTTTTTGAATTTATTGAATTAAGTATAAAACTGAATTATTTTCCTATATATTTCTTATGGCATTTGAAATATCTTTTATATTACATTTAAACTCACTTACTCACACCTACACACACACATACACACGCACACACGCACAAACAAACAAACAAAACTTATTTCCATAAACAAAATTCATATCATTTCAACAAATATATCTTCTAAAATTTAATGAAAATATTTGTTATATTATATATCAAAGAAAGACTAGAAACAGTAAATGTAAACCTTTTATTTCCTATAAAAATTAGAATAGGCAGAACAGAACAAAAAAAGAAAAAAATTGTGAATGAAAATGAAAGAGCCAAAGGTCTCAACATGGAATATGGTCATCATTTCTAGCAAAGCAGAACCTGCAATGATGTTTCATACTGTTTATGATATTGCTTATTAATTCAATTGGTTCAATGACTATTGTTCTTGCAAAGCATTTCTGAATTCTTCAAGGTCTTGGGGCAGAGGGCTGAGGGCAGCTAAACAACTACATGGATATCCAGCCAACTATGTTTCACTATTAATATATATGATTCATACAATTAATGCATACAATTCATTCTTAATTTTCATGGTATACCATCAAAGCTTTGATGGGACACTAGTGTGCCATGGCACAGTGGTTGAGAATCACTGAGTTAGACTATCAAAGCTGTAGATTTCATTTCAGGACATTTATATATTAATTAATTTGGCTGGTTTAGAATATATAGACTAATACAGTAATTTGATGCTGTATTTAATTATATATTATCAAAATATGTACTATTGAAAAATATTAATGTAGTGCAAATGCATTGAATGTTGCTTTTAATGCCAGAGTGAAATCTGCATAAGCTGGAAAACTGTCTAATATGGAAAATTTTTTTGGTCCCTTAGGATTCCAGCTTAGACAGGTTTTACTGTATTTGCATGTTTTTATAGACAGTTAAACTGAACAGTAATATTTTGTCCTTCTCTAATCCATATGTTTGCAAAAACATGCTTGAAACAATGTTTTGCAAGAATTAATATGGATTAACTGTCTTAAAAGAAAAACAAATTATTATTAAGCATTCATCTGTCATTTTACAAAAATGATGGAAAGAAAACTTTAAATACAGGTGCTTGTCTAGTTACGAATATAATTCATACATAAATTTTGTTTATAAATCAGGCTGTTCATGACTCAGATACTGCTATTATTTTGGCACCAAAAATACTGAAATAAATTTATATACTGTTTACTGTAATATATTTCATGATTGGCCAATTAAAAGTTTCTTATTTCATAGATTTTAATTAAAAGTTCTGAATATAAAGTGAGGAATTTTTGGTGTAATCTTTGCCATCTTGAAATACTGCTGTAATTTGGTTAATTAATTGTGAAATTTTGCATTATATTTGTTGCTAGAGCATTTTACTTATCATATTACTTAAAATTATTAGAGAGATTTTAATTTTATGAAATTTGAAAATGAAATTTCACTTTTATAAGAAGAAATGTTCATAACTAGAAGAGTACCTATAAATTTTTCTCAAAACCAAATGATTAAATATAATACTTTTATTAGAACTTTTTGTAATGAATTCTATCTGCAATTTTTATTACATGCTAAAATCATTAAACTGCACCTATATTAGCATACATAAAATGACTATAAAATGGCAAATGATAAAAGTGCATGTAATACAATATCCTATAAATGATATAATTAAAAATTTTGTGTTTGTAAATAAATAAATAAATAATAATAATAAATTGAATAAATAATGATATTAATTTATAGCAGTATAGTTACACTTGTAACTAAAATAATAATAATCTAAAATAAATTTAGAATCGATAAAATGTGATTTAATTATTACTATTTGGAATGACTTCTCATGCATATCTTTCCCAAAGAATCAATTTCTTATTATTTCCAAAATATACTGTTTTGGTTGTTGTTTTGCTTGAGCTAGAGTTGTACTTCAACATACATTATACATGCCAATTGGAGTTTTATTATGTTAAAAAAAAAATCTATAAAGAAATTTGCTTATAGCTAAATATGAGAGACAATGCTTTTTTCTTTTGAAAGTTTTTGGTATTCACAAAGACTTCTGAAAGTGATTTATTTTCATTGTGTTTTACAATTCTAAACTTTTACTGCAAATTCATAATTTGAAAATTTCATATTCCAGTATGGTTTATATCCAGATTCTATTGGACTAATAATGTTCAATTTGATAAAAAAACCAAACTTTTATTCAGTATAACAAACAAATTAAAAATGTAAAATAAATATATAAATATTAAATACATAATAAATAAATAATAAATATACTATTTTCATTGTTGTCATTGAATTTATGATTTTGAAAGATTCATTTTATTATACAGTCAATTCTCGCTATTCGCGATAATTACATTCTGTAAATTCTTCACGAATACTGAATTAGCAAATAGTGAACCATTGTGCCTATGGGAAATATAGAGTTAGGTTCCTGCAAATCTTTCTTTCCAACATTTTCATACTCGGATTGTGTGTGTTTTTCTGAACACCTTACAATCTTATCTTTACAGACACCTTATTTAATATGTATTGCATTACTTACAATAATTACAGTATATACAGCATATAGTACTATATAGTATTATAATTTCAGTAATTTTTAATTTTTTTAAAATCTTAACTATGTAGTAAATAAAATCCTTATTTTTGATTGGTAGTTTTTTGATGTTACAAAATGTTTGATGTGACAAATTATCTTTCTGAACTGTGTTGAAAAACTGCGTCAGCCTTGTCTGCATCGCTTTTTGCCTCAGATCTTCTAAAATTTTGGTGTAAGGAGCAAATGTGCAGAAAGTTAGGCACCTAAATTTGAGGCTGCATTCAAACATAGGGTCACATTCTTCTATGGGACCTGTGGACAATATGAACAGGTTTTTGGCCTACATGTGGTCTGTGGAGTGACCAAGGATAGGTAATGTGAAATTTTCTGGCAAACCAATTCAGAGACTACATTTGGTAACAAACAACTTCCTTTATTAGAGAGAGAGAGAGAGAGAGAGAGTAAATTGGTAAATTTTAGCCACTCAGAAGAAGTCTGCAAATAAGTGCGAAAGCTCCACGAATATCAATTTTGTGGTTACAAATAAATTTTCATGAATAGTCGAATACACGAACATGGAATTCGCAAATAACGAAAATTGACTATATCTTAAGAAAATAAAAATACTTTGGAAGTAAGAATTTCAAATTTTAAATTTTGGAGACCAGATAAATGGTCTCCAAAACTTCAAATTTTTTGATCTTGTACAATCAAATTAATGTCTTGGATAGAGTTCTAAATTTTCAATGTCAGTATGATAGTAAGACGACATGCTTTCATCACAGATCTAATCTGATCACACACAAGAGACATGTCTAGTACCAGACTAACCTGAAATCAAATAACCAAAAATCCAAACTAAAAAAATTCATAATCTTTGAATTTCAGAATACTTGCAATGTATTAAAAGTATTATATAGGGTGAAGAAAAACTTCATAAAATTTTGTGTACTGATAGGGGACCTCGAAACAAGTCAAAAATGTCCAATGAACACATGGTCTAAATGGCAGTTTTCAAGTAATAACCTTTTAAAGGTTATAACTCTAACCAATCATCATCAAATACACAAAGCATCACAATGCGTCAAGTTGCTAAGACATGTCGCATTGCGTCACTTCCCTACTGACTTCCTGGTTAGTAAGAATGCGAGCATTCTTACTAATCCAGTGCCTTAGTGGCAACTGTGCATCGTGATACTTTGTAAAATAGATGGTGATTGGCTAGCTTTAAAGGGTTATAATTCGAAAACGGTGCCATTTAGACCATATGTTCATTAGACATTTTTGAGTTGTTTCAAGGTCCCCTATGAGTATATCCATACCTCGCTTTACGGCTAGATATGTTCCAGAAAAGTTGGCCGTAAAGCGAAAAGCCATATAACGAATCAATTAATTTTAATATATTAATTCGTTGCTTAGAGAATATTATAAAACTGTACATGCGTTTATATTTTGTTACTGTAGAAGTATAACGATCAATAGAAATGCATTGATATGTATATTCTCACTACTCTTAAAAATGCATATGATAAACAAATCCAATAAGATAAATAAATTTTATTAATATTTTTAAAACGTAGAGGAAGATATTATGAGTTAAAAATAATAATTTAAATATACGAAAAAAATTATAAAAAATTACGTGATGCACAAGTTAATCGATTTAAATTTCGTTTAAGAACAATTATAAAAATTTCATGATTTTATTTTTTGAATATTTAATAATCAAGTTTATAATATCGATATAAATAAATCGAATAGTAATCGATTCTAGTATCGTATATTTTATTGAAATCTTATTTCGCTTAATTGGGACAGCCGCGTAATTGGGCCAAATCTCAATAAACGAAAACCAAACCAATAAACTAATACATAATTTAAACGCTTAATTGAGACAGTAGCTGTAAAGAAATTTTCAACTTTTGATATATTTTAGGGATTTTTTTGAAAATATGGCAACATACGTACAGTAATACGTGTTGCGTGCTTTCTTTAAAAAATCCTTATATAAAAATTATAATAGCATTTTTATTGTACCCGTAATTTTTCAGGTTAAACCTTTCTACAAGACAGTACAGACTAACACAATGGAGCGAGTCGTTTTTTCCTATTACATACACATCGTCGACACACTGTCGCCGCACTAATATAAACATCCATTCTTTAGTAAAATTATAAGTAAATATCACCATTGATAAATAATGCATAACAATACTGTATTGGACAACACTAGCGTGATGAGAATCAGTTTTCTATCATCGTGAGTCTGGCAAAGTGTGGATATACTTAAGAGTATACCGTTACTGTACCTAGCGATATTCATTTACAATGTCGATTTTATTTAAAAATTTTAAATCTTTGTCAAGATGCCAAGAAAGGATTTTACACTTTCGAGTAAAATTACTTGACTGGATAAAATTAAAAGGTAGCCATTTAATACAAGTCATGGTAGACTCGCTGAAATAAACCCAAATCTACCATAGGGCATCTCCTACAACAAGAAAATCAACTGCGTGAGTAGTGGGCATTACAGAAATAATTCTAGGAACATTCAAAAGAAAGCGTTATGGAAAGGATCCAGAAGTCGAAGAAGTTCTACAAAAAGAAAATCAACTGCTTAAGGAGTGGGCATTACAGAAAGAACGGGAATCCAAAAGAAAGCGTGGATTGGGCATTACAGAAAGAAATTTCGGGAACATCCAAAAGAAAGCGTGATAAAAGAATCCAGAAGGTGAAGAAGCATTAGATCAATAGATTTCTATAGTAGATCCAGAAGTTGAAGAAGCATTAGATCAATGGATTTCTATAGTTAAGATACAAGTCGAAGAAGCATTAGATCAAATGGTTTTCTATAGTTAGCGGGCAGAGAAATTCCAGGAACATCGAAAAGAAAGCGTGATGGAAAGGATCCAGAAGTAAAAAAGCATTAGATCAATGGTTTTCTATAGTAAGCAGGCAAGGTGTGAGGAACATCCAAAAGAAAGCATGATGGAAAGGATTCAGAAGTCGAAGAAGGAAACATTCAAAAGAAAGCATGATGGAAAGGATCCAGAAGTCAAAGAAGCGCATTAGTCAAAAGAAAGCGTGATGGAAAGGATTCAGAAGTCGAAGAAGCATTAGAATCAATTGATTTTCTATAATTAGCGGCGAGGCGTGAATATCAGCGGTCCAGTGTTGAAGACGAAGTCAGAGGCACAATGGAAAGGATTCAGAAGTCGAAGAAGCATTAGATCAATGGATTTCGATTGGGCATTACAGAAAGAAATTTCGGGAACATCCAAAAGAAAGCGTGATAAAAGAATCCAGAAGGTGAAGAAGCATTAGATCAATAGATTTCTATAGTAGATCCAGAAGTTGAAGAAGCATTAGATCAATGGATTTCTATAGTTAAGATACAAGTCGAAGAAGCATTAGATCAAATGGTTTTCTATAGTTAGCGGGCAAAAAAGCATTAGATCAATGGTTTTCTATAGTAAGCAGGCAAGGTGTGAGGAACATCCAAAAGAAAGCATGATGGAAAGGATTCAGAAGTCGAAGAAGGAAACATTCAAAAGAAAGCATGATGGAAAGGATCCAGAAGTCAAAGAAGCGCATTAGTCAAAAGAAAGCGTGATGGAAAGGATTCAGAAGTCGAAGAAGCATTAGAATCAATGTGGATTTCGTGATGCAAAGGATTCAGAAGTCGAAGAAGCATTAGATCAATGGATTTCTATAGTACGGACGAGGCTTGAATATCAGCTCCTAGTGTTGAAGAAGTCAGAGGAGATCGGTAAAAAAAACTAATAATTAGTTACTTATTTTAATAAATCATTAAAACAGGTACCGAATTATTATTTTTTACCTGTTATTTATTTACCTACGAATTACATATTTTATTTTAGAATTTATTACTACTTCGTTTAATTGGGACAGCCGCTTAATTGGGCCAAAATGGCTTAGTCCCGACTCCCAATTAAGCGGAATCCACTGTATTTACTATTTATTTTGATAGAAGTTAATTTTGACTTTTATAATCAGTGGCTTTCTTAGCATTGGTATCATCAGGGAGTTAATTCATGGTGTCACCCTTTTTCTCTCAATATTATATAAGATTTTTGGTCGTTAGAAAGTATAAAAGAGTTAATAGGCGATTCAAGTATTTAAAACGGGCTTACGTTTGTAAAATTGGCAAAAATGTAATTTTTTAATATACGTTTGAAAGTGTTCCCCCTCACCCTCTAATGATGCTACTGTTTATAACACATTTTCTCAAAGAGCATTAAATCATTTTTGACCAATTTTATTTTCAATTTTTTCTTCATGTTTCTGTGATGATTATTCCACATTTTCCATACTGTATTATACAGAAATTTGTGATTTATTATTTTTATCATGATCAGACTGGATGGAAACTTTTGAAAAAATAAATCAGTTGAATTTAAAATATCAAAAATAATTTTTCAAATTTTCTCTGTAATGTTTTTAATATATTCTCCTGTCTTCATAAAATATTTCTTCTAGTCTAATAATGAAATCAGATAAATAATTTGATTTATATTGTTTTTTTATAACCTTTACTTATATATTTTTCCGTTTTTAAAAAGTATTAAATTCTTAAAATTTTCTAGACATTCTCCTCCTTTTAGTGTAGAACTTTATTAAACATTCTACACTTTTTAGTCTTTATTAGACATTCTTCATTTTTTTAGTACATTCTCCCCTTTTAGATTAGAACTTTATTAGACATTCTCCTTCTTTTACTCTAGAACTTTAGACATTCTCCTCCTTTTAGTCTAGAACTTTAGACATTTTCCTCTTTTTAGTCTTTATTAGACATTCTTCACTTTTTTAGTACAGTACATTCTTCTCTTTTTAGTCTAGAACTTTATTAGACATTCTCCTCCTTTTACTCTAGAACTTTAGAAATTCTCCTCTTTTTAGTCTAGAACTTTATTAGACATTCTCCTCCTTTTAGTCTTTACTAGATATTCTCCTCCTTTTAGTCTTTACTAGACATTCTCCTCTTTTTTTAGTTTAGAATTTTTTTTTATACATTCTTCTCTTTTTAGTCTAGAAACTTAATTAGAAGCATAATAAACTTTCAAAAGTTTATAATGCACCTAATAAAGTTTGATGCGATTTTTAGACATTCTCCTCTTTTTTTTAGTTTAGAATTTTTTTTATACATTCTTCTCTTTTTAGTCTAGAAACTTTATTAGAAGCATAATAAACTTTCAAAAGTTTATAATGCACCTAATAAAGTTTGATGCGATTTGATTATTTTTAATAATTTATTAAGATCGGCTACAGGAGGACCAGTATTTGTTTAAGATGATTACAGTAAATAAGCATTCTCTCGGAATCTTTTCTTAAGAGAGAATTGGATGATCACTACATAAATCTTTAAATATGATCAGTACAAATTATGCAATGTCTAGTATCATATACATTTATACATTTTTAATTTTTCGCTATTTTCAGAGATGGAATAACATCCTAAATGACAATAGATATCCAGAAGGTATCTTTTGCCTCTCGGGAACACTATAATAAATGACACAAGTCGAAATTTCGCTTTGACAGGTTAAATCAAATCTGTAGATAAAAATTTTAATATGTTATTTTGGTAGGGAGCGGAACAAACTTTGGTGATCAATGATGTTAACACAAGACCGTACCTCCGTCTTTTATTCTATCTTCCCCAAGAGGAAATTGTCTTCTTAGAATCTGTTGTTAATTATCCGCATTTTGACAGAATGTTAATATAACCTCCCTAATTCTGTCCTAATAAATCAGCTCCTTACATGTCCACTAGGAGCAAAAGCGGACTACCTGTTAATAACGAGTCTATGGCGGAATACGTCACAGGATTTCCGAATTAAGTTGAGAAATTCTATACTCTAATTTGCTACTTGCTTTAATTAATTAATAATTCTTCCGTTATTTTGACTTTATCTTTCGTCTTTTGAATTATTATAAAGAATACAATGCACACCGTAATTAAAACTCTCTCTTTTTTTTGGTTTTAAGTTGTTAAAAATTCGTAACTACTTTAAATACATCAAAATTTTCGTATATAATGCCACCGAAAGTGTTTAATAAGTAAATATATCTCGATTGTGAGAGTCGCAATTACTAAAATTCATCAAGTGAATAGTTTTAAAATTGAAATTCTTTCAAGAAGTTCACATATTTACTCTTCGAGTTAATTTATTAGTCAAATATATGAGATTTGGAAGACTAGATAAAGCAGTGCAGTTCATATTAAAAGAGAATAACTCGAAAGAGTTATGTACACATTATATAGAACGAACTAATTTGGCCAAAGTCATGCCCAAGAGGAGTTACGCCCCTAGTTTGAAAGGTATGGTTGGATTCACTCTGTAATGAACCCTTTATTTCCATTTAAAAAAAAAGAGGAGAGAACAAATAAGCGTAACATGTTACGAGGGCGTCACCCAACTGTTCGTAACATAACGTGATCGGCAAGTGAAATCTTTTTTTTGGTAGTTGGTTTGCACGTCACGTTTGCTTTAGTTTTTGGTTTTAAACTATGCACGTCGTT
Source organism: Olivierus martensii (assembly GCA_000484575.1). Lineage (NCBI taxonomy): Eukaryota > Metazoa > Arthropoda > Arachnida > Scorpiones > Buthidae > Olivierus > Olivierus martensii. The sequence goes on from AYEL01076855.1 coordinate 30,108, forward strand.
TCCTGTTTGATAAAAATGGCTTTACGAAAACACTAATTTGGAGTGGCTCCGTGATGTGTCACGTATTTTATATCTCAGTTTAGGAATCTCTTTATTGGTCGCTTAGAAATTAAATTACGTTTTTGTGAAGATTAGATCGATATTTTCACCGTGTAATTATCAGATAAAAATATACAAAAATGGATAAATATTCATAAAAATTAAATCTTTTGTAGATAATGAAGGTAATTTTGCTTTTGTTAAATTTATTTATTTAGAATAATTAGAGACAATTAGATTATTTAAGATGTTACAGATTTAGAATGGCGTAAAATTACATCCTGTTTTGTAGATTACCTGACGACAGCATTAGAAGTCAGTATTGAGTCTGTGGGATAATATATACTCTCTCATAGATTCAATACTGACTTATGATGCTGTCGTCAGGTTATAGAAAGAAGTTTTAATGTTGCAAATTTATTTATTTGTAATAAAACGAGAGTGAATAAATGATAAAGAAAGCGAAACAAGAGATATAGAGAAGTAAAAGGTTAGATTCTAACGTAGAATGAAAGAACATCGATTTTATTGTTTCTCATTTTCCTTCATTCTAATATAAAATGAAGGAAAATAGAAACAATAAAATTAATACTTTGATAAAAAAAAAATATGAAGCAAAAGTTGGGAAAAAGCAAAAAGGATAAAAAAGCAAAAGCAAAAAGGAAAGACAAAAGCAAAAGCAAAAAGGATGAACTCAAATAAAAGAGTTTAAGAATAAAACAAGCAAACGAACATCAACATTAAGTATGTTAATAAAGATCCATTATAAATTTTACTGAGATTTTTTTAAGATAAAAACAGTAATCACAAGTAAAATTCTTTATCTAAAGAACTGAATAAAATAAAAAAAAAACAAATATATATCTATCTATTTAATCATAGATTTTCTGCTAGAATAAATCTCATAACTTCCAATTTATCAATGTTGACAGAAACATTTGGAAAACTTAAAACTTTGTCGAAAACCAACTTTCTGCTAACGAGTATAGAAAAGATTGGGTTGTATGACACTTAAACAAAAGGAACTTTCCACTTCATCTTTCAGCACATCATCCATCCAAAGAGGAAAATGACCGAATGCACTTCTATGTGCGTGACAATACATACGTCACGAACGGTTTTTGTATCACGCTGCACGTAATATAAAAAGGTACTGGCTCCACCCAACAAGAGAGCAGAAAGATCACACAATCATTTTGGATCATCCCAGAAAATTTCGTTACTATGTCGTGCATTATATTTTCGGACGTTCATGTAGATGCGCATCATCTCCATTAGTTCCTATTCATGACTTCTAGTAATGACTCTAGGGCAATCAATGTTTCATTAAGTGATTCTGCTTTATTATTAATGTCATTTGTAATAATACGAATAAATTTAAATAATTAATATTCTATTGCATATTTATCAGTATATAAATCAGAAAAATAATAAAAAATATTATAAGAAAACCAGCAGAGAATATTTTTTTTTTTCCTGTCGAAAAGATGGAATTAGACCAAGAAATTTTTTATTCTTGTTTTCAGTTTTTCTTCTTTTTTTTGCACATAATAATTCCAAATTTTTTTACTTAAGAAGGCCACAACTCGTAAAGTAAAACAATATCTATAAAACACGAACTTTTTATTACTTTTTCTAAAATAGAAGCAAAAACTATCAGTTTCGAAACTGATATACTAAAGAAGAATCGACAAAAGTTGGTGAATAGGCTACTACCAGTCCATAAATACCCTTTCCGAAGAATTCACAGTCATTTATATACCAACATATAAGTTTCTGTAACATTATTTATCATTTTTAATACTTTCTTGTGTTTATTTTCATTACTGTTCAAAAAATATATATATGTGTGCGGCAAAAAACAATCATGTGCATTTGTTTAATATTATTTTAATAAAAGCTAGATTATATAAAATTATACAGTTCAGTTTATATATTAAATAATTTATATAATTAAGAATTTTTAATTAAATAAATGACAATTTTTGAATTATTAAAAATGGCTTCTGGTAAATTATAGAGGTTAGATGTCCCGGATTAGCCGGAACAATCCCGGTTTTTGAGTCTTTGTCCCGGTATGTTCCGTTGTTCTAGATATTGGGAGAGTATTAAGGGGTATATGGTGTGGGATTGGAAAAAATTCAAAACAATGAAGAAAGTAAATTATTAAAAAATTTGCAAAAAGAAAGCAGGAAGAGATAAAGAAAAATAAACAATTTATTAATTTTTCTTTAGATTGATTAATCCACATTAGTTATAGTAGAGTGACCCTAAGGGGGACCATATTCTATGTATAGCAAGCATTGGAAAGAAGAAGCTAATTTTTTTAAATTAAATCTTTCTTTTTAAAATTTTTTTAATATGAACTATTTACTTATCAGTAAAAAACGGGACAGTCCCGGTTTTGATAAAAGAAGAATTCTTCAGAAGCTAATTTTTTTAAATTAAATCTTTCTTTTCTAAATTTTTTTAATATGAACTATTTACTTATCAGTAAAAAACGGGACAGTCCCGGTTTTGAGTCCTTGTCCCGGATTGTCCCGTTTTTTACTTATAAGTAAATAAAAAATCACCTACTATATCAGCTCATTTCAAAAATATTAAAAAATTTAAAAAAAGAAAAATTAAATTTAAATAAATTAGATCTGAAGAGAATTCTTCTTCCCAATGCTTAATATACATAGAATATGGTTCCCCTTTGAGTCACTCTAATATAACTAATGTGGATGAATCAATCTAAAGAAAAATTAATAAATTGTTTATTTTTCTTCATCTCTTCCTGCTTTCTTTTTGCAAATTTTTTAATAATTTACTTTTTTTTCATATTTTTCTAAAAAAAATTTTTTTTTGAAGTTTTTCCAATCCCACACCCATATACTCCTTAATATCCTCCCAATATCTAGAACATCCGGGGTTGAAGTTCAGAAAATTTGGTCACTTTAGTTAAATGGAAAAAAAAAAGTCAGTACTCACGACTGATGCAATTAATCAGTTTATTAACAAATTATATTAATTAAATGTGGTTTATATAATTAAATTAGCATCCAAAATTTTTCACCTTTATTTATTTTTTTTATACAAACTTCAGAAGTACGTTTTTTTATAAAACAGAAGCTGAAATTTTAGATTTTTATCAGGTTAAAAATCAGCTAAGATTTTCTGATAAGTCAATAACTTTATTGTTGTTTGTGTGGACCATATCCAAAACCACGTTATTGGTTTTCGGATATGGTTTCAGCTCGAGATTTGAATGTATGCTAGTTTTTTTTTAAGTTTATAAATTATCTAGAGAACATTCCTGATCACAAAAATTGTGAAAATTTAACTCTTTCTCTATAATTTAGCAGAATGTTTAAATTTATTAAAAGTGTAGGAAACAAATTCAGGTGCAAAATTATTTTAAATAACTTTAATTAAATCCGTAAATTATATCGTTTATGGCATTAAGTTTTGAAATGATATAAAAGATATTAAATCAATAACACTCTTGTAACTTTCCGAAAGCTTTAAAAATTCATGTTTAGACAAGCTGAGACACGTTTGAACAAGCACAGCATCAAAAAGAAACGACATTACTTTTGAGATGAGCAGATATAATAAGTGATTTTTTAAATCAGGAAATCTGAAATCTGGCTTCAAAAATTATGAAATATTTTAAGATTCTGGTTCATTCTGTATGTAAGTCACTTATAAACATAACATAAAATTTATTATTTTTTTTTTATTTTAGTTATCGAAAACCTTTTTACTTTCTATAATTTTATCTTCAATCATTATTTTTTAATTTTATGCATTAAATTTTATAATAAATATTTATTTTATTCAAATAATGAAACTTTATAATATCAATATATACATTCATAAATCTCAGAGAAAATACAATACTGTAAATAAACGCCGCAGAGAAAAAAAAATAACAACTTTTAATCTAGATCGGAA